>LR132191.1:0-44199 GCA_900634815.1 Paradendryphiella salina | reverse complement strand
AGGGCGTTCAGCCCGTTACACAGCCCGTTACAACTAATTACTGTAGAAGAGAGGTGTTCTAGTTTAATGGCGTCCTAAGTCTCTTCCCTAAAAAGGAGTAGAGAAAAGGAGTGTTAGGTTAATTAAAAGAGTACAGTTTTATTCCAAGTCCGCCCGGATGCAAGCCTTGGCAATGACCCACATACAAAACTTACCCTACATACCATAGTAGTCGCATTTAGACGTCGGCTAGCAAAGACACCGTTCGCCACAAAGCCAGTCTTGCCCAGAGAGGGGCCTAAATGAAGACTTGCTAACCGGTTTTGCGACTGGCATAGTATCTTGGTCAATCGTGGAGGATGCGCCGAGAAAAAGCAAATGGGTGGGTCGCAGGCGATCACGTTCGTCGCGTACATGTATCTTGCACATTATTTGAAAGCCCCAGTTGCGAACCAAAGGTTTATCAATGATGCACGTGTTATTCGGTGGTAGGATACCATGTTTCTTTTTATTATATTTCAAAGTTAACTTTCAGTCTTTGACCATGACATCCAGATGCTTCCGCGTACATCCTTCTGAATACAGTCCTCGAATATATGTCGAACAATATCAAGCGCTGAATCGAGTAAAATGCCGCCCACATGTATGCAAGTGCCTAAATATACTATTCGTAGAAATCGTATTTTGCGCAGCCCGAAACACGGCATCTTTGCGCCTGTCCCCTCATTTACGAAGGCTATTCTGTTTGTCCATCGCTGTTGCGTCAACCAACAGCGTTGTCCATTGTCTCACCGGTCATTCCCAGTTTTTGCCAGCGTAGACGATGGTATCGGTATATGGTTTTCGTGTAAATCTCCATATCTTTCGGGATCGTAGCGCGGGGAGTGGGAACCTGCGAGCTCGATTTGCTGCTCTACTTGACTTGTCATGGTGATTATCATGTCTCCATCCATCTTTACTGTTGAGCTTGTTGGTCGTAACTTGCCTAGAAAGCGCGTGATGCCAGTTTGTGACGGACCTTCAGCTTCTAGAATCGCTTCGCGGCTACTTTTGTCCAGCCCGTCCTCCATCAGCCCTGGTTCCGCGTCCGCCCAATGCTTCATCTTATAACTCTGGCCCTTATCTTTTGCAATTTCCGGTACGCCTCTGGGTGCGGCTGATCTACCATTCAATGAGAACGTTGCAGACTCGCCAGGAGTAAGCGGTTTGCAAGAGTGGCCAGTCGACTCCTTGAATGATATACCTCCTGTGAGAGACATGGAGAGACTGAAGGGTATCTTCGCAAGTAACGGCTTGATGCCAGGAGCTGAGGCGCAAATCTGTTTCTAGTCAGCGCTAGAAGATTTCTTTTTCCGACGTACTCACCACCCCAAGGTCAATCTCCACAGCAGCTGCGATCCACAGTGGGTATGCGTACCAAGTCTGATCGTATTCGTCGAAAAGACTGCGATAAATAAACCATATTCGCACAACCCCAGCAGCGGTGACAATGATGCCCATCCCAAAGAGAACAGCGACCGCAAGACGTTGGCGGAGGGGCATATGCAGCTTTGCAACGTTAGCGACCGCTTCATGTTGCGATGAGACCTAGATATATTACGTTCAACACTAGAGGGATAGGCGTTATTGTTGTGAGCAGATCTGCGACACAATTAATGATACCACAGATCAGAGTCGCAGCAGCTTCATCCATGCAGGTATCTGGCGGCGCACCAACGGTCCAGTAATTGCTGATCGGCGTGCAAAAGAATATTGCAATGCAGGTGAATGATATAAAGATACCAACGGTGTAGACAACATTGAGGTGGACCAGCCATTTGAACCATCTGTAGAAATGTGAGTTTGTATGCGGGAACCCATGAAGGAAGATGCTATAGGGGACTTACAATTTTCCTGAATCCGAGACCAATCGATAATAGAAACACTGGAGAGACAGTCTTGTAAAAGTGGCCGACGCTGTAAAAACAACTTTGGCAGCCATTGCAATTTTGGACGTCGGAACAAACTTTGCAAAGGGTATATCCCAAATATGTCTGTCCCACCCGTACGACTTGTTCGCCAACAGAACAACGGTAGTCAGGCCGAAGGTGGAAAACTGGGTAACGTTAGACAACCATGGATTGGTAGGGAAAAAACAACCTACCAGGGCCAAAACGATGAAGACATCGTCAATTCCGAACCTTCTTTTGATTACTATACGCGTATACAACCGCGCAGCCACAATCAATGTGGCGAGCGATAGGAATACCGAGTTGACTATAGCGAGCGCTGGGCCACGGGTTGGCGGGTCAACGTAATTAGGGATCGGCCAGCTCAAAAGTACACGGTAAGGCGGCAGCTGCATTCTTGATTATCGAGGACCTGCCAGGGTGAACATAAAAGGCATGCGGACGCAATTGTACTGTGAGCGGCCACGTACGAACCGGATCGGCTACTGGGTAGGAACCAAGACCAGTGAAAGTGGACGGTCCTAGGCCTCGGTGATATGTTCGGTGACTGAGTGGGATGTCGTCAGACATGGTCGTTAGCTCCACCAGTTGGTGAAGCGGCACTGGCTGCCGTCAAGACGCTGGTGCCATATTGGCTAGGGATATGGCGTGGTACACAGATCCTGCATGCATGCGATGATCTCGGTGCATCAGTGGGGTTCTGCATGAGGCGGACAAACTCCCCGGCACGCGTGGAACTAGATGGCGCACCCAAGCTTTCCACAATTGTATCACCATCCTAGTCGAACATGCTCGCTACGATTGAGGCGCTCAAAGTCAGTGGTTGTTTCTTTGCCGGCGTCGTTCTGAAAGGCAAGAGGGATGGCCGATAACTCGCGGACCAGAAGGCAATCTCTGTCAGGCCAGACCATCAAGACTACCATGTTAGATGCCCCGGCCATATCCTACGGTCTCTCACCAGAGTGGTGGAAGCTATAGCCATGGGAACTACTGAGTAAATGGAAAACACATGCGGCAAGCATCGTGGGCACGCGCAATCTACACCGAACGTCCGAGACTCGAAAAGTGGCGGATACAGTACACATTGCTGAAAACCTTGGGGGGTGGATGCGGCAGTTGTATCGAAACGTTACAGCTATCGAGGGTTCCGGGAGGTTGAATGGAAGGTTTGCCTGGCAAGAGAGTTGAGTTCAACTGCGCATTCCAGGCCGGGCAGTACGCCGGCTGTCCCCAACCTAAGAATAACGCCGAGTAATGCCAGTGCACACCCTGCAGCGATCTTTCGATAACGCACAGGTAGTCTCCGTCTCATCCAAACTTTTTATAAAAAATGTGGGTATTTACGATCCGACCGGCATCCGACAGCTAATCCACGGGTTTATCCTGCCGGTGATACATCACTACAGCGAAGCCTACTGGTTGCTGCCACGCTACCTGCAAGAGATGGCGTACGCAACGCTCGGGCACTTTGCTCTCGAGACGGGGCGCGGTAAGACGTTTCAAGAATCGCATTCCCTTGCCCGCGGTAATGCGCTATCGCGATGTCTACCTATCAAAGCAAGGGGACGGTCCTATCGCATCGTCCCGCCATATGCCGACCTCTTGGCCCTGTTCTAAAGCACTGAAAAGGGTTCGCATTATTGTATGCAGTGGAGCACCATCTAGTGCTCAAAGACAACCTTGTTGCGGTTCGATGGTCGCATTGCATCCTGTACCTGTTTAGCCACGAGCATTCTCTCGCCAACCTACGCGCAAGCTGCATCGAGCCTGCAACCCATGTTCTCCTAGGAACTTCCTAGCCGTCACTCAGGAGTCAGATACACTCGCCCTGCTCCTCTGTTGTCGCGGGACACATGACAGTTGTCTACTTCGGAAGGCTACGAACGTCCCATCTTACCGGGTACGGTCTGCGACTAAGAAAACACCCTTTCGCTGCGTATTCAGGCCGAGTCAGGCGTCGAGCGAGCTAACAAGTTGGATCCGGCTTCCGATACAGCCTTGCATACATGTCTTCGCTTGAAAAAAGATTACATCACGACGGATCCTATGCGTAGAAAGGAATATCAAAGAAAAATTCAATGGCCCGACTTCTGTCAGTGGGTACGTGCCAGTACACTGACGAAGTTATCATTCCAACAACCAAACGATACATTGGCATCGATGATATAGCATCGCTCCCATACCCAGACATCATTTACGACGCCCGACCACATTAACTGATTGAAAATCTTCTAGAGCGCGGACTACAGGGCATCATCTCCCTTGAAGAAACACACTTCTTTCTCAAATAAAATAGCCAATGGTAGTACTCTTGAAGGAAGCAACGGAGAGAGAGAGAGGGTGTGTACATGGTCTTGTCTCAGAATTTTGCTACCGTACCCCCACGCAATTCTTATATAAACATACACGATCTCATAATCGACATCATCGATTCTAACATGTCATTGAGCTTTTTTTTACTTCTTTTTGCTCAACCTAACAAAACACGACAAAAAGTCCTTCCCATACCCTACAAGAACCCTCACATCCTATCCGCCATGCCCTCGCCACCCATCCAAACAATATAATTCTCAATACTCTTCTGCATCTTATCCGTCGCCTTTTCAATGAGGCCCGTAATCGGGGTCAAGCCCGCCTGTTCCTTCATGACGCCAATAAAATCATTATTAAATGCATCGTTGATATTCACTTTGGCGATACCACACTCAATACACTCTCTGAGTAGCTTCTCCTGGAACCATTCCGCGCCCGCACCATGCAGCACCAGACTAACGCGGTCCCCAACTTGAGCATGCACGCGCTTGAGACGCGCGTAGTCGAGCTGCGGACCTTGGGGTCCGTATTTGCCGTGCACGTTACCAAACGCAGGGGCCAGCCAATGGATGCCCGTAGCGACAAAGTCTTCGGCTTGTTCTGGTGTGGTGAGAATGGCTTCGAGGCCCATTTCGCTCAGGTCGCCTACGCCGTCCTCGCCGCCGTCGATACGGCCTGGTTCCGCCTCGGTGATGATGCCGCGCTCGTTGCAGTACTTGACAAGCTCTTGGGTTTTTTCTAGGTTGTCGTCGAAATGGCTCATGTCAACCATGATGCCATCGAAGCCGTTGGCGAAACTCGCGGCTTTCTTTACCATTTCGGGCGTCTGCGCGTGGTCCATGTGGAGGGCGACGGGCACGCTGGCTTTGTCGGCCGCTTCACGCGCGGCGTGCAGGAGGATGCCGTCGGCGTAGGTTATTGCCCAGGGAAAGAGTTGGATGATAAGCGGTGCGCGCTTCGCTTCCGCGGCGCGGATGGAAGCGATGATGCCTTCCACGTTGTAACAACATGTTGCGCAGATGGCGTATTTGTTCGCTGCGGCATGGGCGACGAGTTTGACGGCTTTGTTTTGTGACAGATCAGGTGCCATGGTGAATGTGAAGTGTGGAATACGTCTTCTCAGGATCGTAGTAACCCAAGATTGTAAACCCAGTCTGTCATGTAAATGGGAAGAGCGCAATGTGATTGATTTGGGTGATGATGCAACCTTTCCCCTCGTCATTCCGGTTGCATTTCCGATATTCCGAAGGCCTCTCTTATGGTGGGGCTGTCGGCAACTGATCTTCTGTTTTGACGGCGGAAACACCGAGCCTTCGGGTCATTTGCCGGCTAATTACAGGGCATGCATTTTACCTTGGAATACCGCGGGATACTCGATTGAGCGTCACTTACCGCGGCCTTTGCATCACTGTACTTTGGGCTACCCTGCAGCCGTTCGCCTGGATGTTTAACTTGGTCCCGGTTTGGTGCCATCATAAGCTTGCCAGGATGGTGCTAAAGAGGAACATGCAGATTTCGTTGGGTTGTGGTGAGTGAAGTGCCGACTTGTGTTGTGTTCATGTTTTTAAAGGTAGCTCGTCGCAAACCAGTCTTCCGGTTAATCACCACTACTCAACCATGAACACTACTCCTCCATCTTATCCCCTCCATTAACGATCCCCGCATTCCCCTCTCCCAGATGTTTCAATAACCAACTCCTCTTGAAGTATGTATTTGGGTGCACAATGGTATCCAGGTCATTGTTACTCCAAGTACCCTCATCCTTGACCTTCTTAATCTCCTTCTTATGGCTCCATTCAAACACGCGATTGCATGCTACGTGGTACCGCTGCTTACCGACATCCTCTTTGACAACTTTAAGCACATCGCGGTCGTTGACGCCGACGCGTTGAAGGAGAGTAAGCAGGTTGTCTGGTGTAAATGAGCGGTAGGGGCATCCGTGTGATTGACCAGGACCAGGAAGGGGTTCAGTAAGAAGTTTTTGGCATGAGTAAGGGGTGTAGCCGCGGCCGCGACGATTTGCATCGCCACCCACGTCGCCGTAGGCATGGCGGATGTTGTATTTGTACTCTTTCTGAAACTTTTCGTCGGTTATGAGTTTGAAGCTTCGCCGCCAAAACATTAGACATTCGTCCAAGCTCAGCCCTATGCCTTTCAGGAACAGAGTGTACTGTAGACGACCGAAATGCTTGAGATGTGAGTTCTCCCGCAATGTCATGTGTAGATTGCGCATGCAAAGCGGGAAGTTTTGCGATAGGGCGTCGATGCTGGCAGCAGTTATGGTGGACAGACCGTTGATATCGGCATCTGATGTGGAATATGCAGCGTCGGGCGCGGTGAAAGATTGGGAGAGGTGAGCGAGGATTGGTGCGAGACGGTCGTCTTCGTCAAGACGAGGAAGCGCTCGTGCAGTTAGCTGTTAAGAGGGTCAGCGAGATGTTTCTAAAGTATGTATAACAGATGGCGTACCTCGAGCGCCTCGTCCAACTTCTTCGTGAATTCGGCGACTACCAGACTCATCTGCTCCCGTTGCGGCACGTATGCCATTCCCCTCTTCAGCAGAACCCTTCTTTGCCCGACAAGTTCCGGTACCCTTTCCCAGTCAACCTTGAACCACTCTTGGTCGTCGGTCTTCTTGATCCCGCTCGCCGCATGTAATTCGTCTTTCAACTCGCGCTTCTCGTCTTCCTGGACCTCTTCCCATTCCAAGTTCAGACTTTTCACGAATTCTTGTCGCTCTCGCAGATCGTCATCCTTGAACCGGAGCGTAAATAGCATCGTTTCTAAACGCGAGAACCGCCGCCGGAGGTCTTCTGTGGATGAGAAGGCAAGCCGTAGTATGAAGTGTGAATAGTGGTCTCGCCGCCTTTCTTCTTGCAGCTTCTGACTTCTCGACGAGTCTGACCGAAGTGGCAGGTATTTCTCGAGTATGCTCTTCATGTATTCGGCGGTTTCTTCAGGACTTCTGTTGCGGAAGCTGCAGGCCTCGAGTTCGGAGAGGACTGTAGAGTCTATTGTCAGCACTGCGACACGGCAATTTGCATCGCATGGCTACTGACCCTTCAATCGGTTGATTGCCCATGTCTCGAACTCGTCCAGCGTGATCTCAGTCGTGGGTGGCAGCACGTAGAAGTTGAGCCGGTGTTCATAGTTTTGCTGCTGGAACTCGGCTTTTGCAAACTGTCTTTTCTTGTAATCTAAGTTGGCACGGCGCTTGGAGTCGACTCGGGAGTGATCATGGCGGATCATGTTGTTGTCTGCTGTTCCCGCGGGTTGGTGATGCGGAGTGGTAAAGTGGCAGCGCGCGGTCGCGTCAACACGAAAAGTTGCGCTAACCAGATATAGCGCACGCGCATCTTGCGTGTTTGATGGGCCGCTCTAATAACCCCCCATTCACGTCTGTGGGCGGCTGAAGTATGCGCACCCGCGTTCACGCCAAATCGAGCCCATGGAAGTGTACCATCCTAGTCCAAAGCGACCTGTCGGTACAAGCACGTCGATGGTTCAGATATCGGCTTTGAATATTCTATTGGCTCTATGATGCCCTCGTTCTATCCTCTACAAGTGCACCCCCACTTCTAATGCGTGTTCCTCAGTCATGTACACTCATCCCATCAAGTCGCCCAAAGCGTTCACGTATGCGGTCGGTACCGTCGGCGCGCCTTCAGCCAGGAAATCTTCCTTCTTGCTAACACCCGTAAGTACGGCCAGCGTTCCTCCCAGCTTGCCATCAATACCAAACTGGATATCTGTGTTCAGTCTGTCTCCTACCATACAGGTTCTGCTACGGTCAAACTTAAACTTGCCCTCTACAGCATCCATCATGGCTTGGCTTGGCTTGCCCAGTGACAGAGGCGCCCTTCCCACCGCCTTCTCAAGCGCAGCCCCAGACGAGCCAGCACCGGGGAACAAGGTATGCGCCATGGGCAGCGTGCTGTCGATGTTTGTCGCAAGGTAAATGGCCCCACGTTGTAGGTACTGAAAGGCGATGGCTGTCTTCAGATAGTTCGAGTGAAAGTCCAGCCCACTGAGTACAACGCCGACATCTGGGTCCAGAAGGGTGCCGTTTGCGATGGCCTCGAAGTCCTCTGGTTGCCGAATATCACGACGAAGTGCAGGATCGGTGCCACCAATGTATGGCACGCCCTCGGACTCCAGCTCCTGTTCTACGCCCGACTCTCCTAGCACAAACACCTTGTTCTTCGGGCTGGGCAGCTTGAGAATACGAGCGATGTATACGGCGGCACTGTACGATGAACCGAAAACTTCGTCCTAACATCATGTCAGCTGGTCGCAATGATTGTAAACTACGTCTCACGTACCACCTCAGCAGGAATGCCTAGTTTGTCGAACTTCTTCTTGTAGTCTGCACGCGACTTTGTGCTGTTGTTGGTAACAAAGACGAGTTGTTTTCCTGACAGCCACTGTCAACACATGTTTCCATCCCTGGCATGCGACAACCTTACCTTTGCTTCTCAGCATTTCCAGGGTTTCTGGGACCTTGTCGTACAAGTGATCGCCAGACCAGAGGACGCCTATCCTTTGTCACAATCAGTAGGTGGCCAAATAGTATATCGCGATAGAATCAAGACATCATGAAGCGTTGCTTGCAGCAGGACTTGTGCATACCATCGCAGTCGAAGAGGAAGACCTTTTGATGTTGTGTAAGTACGCTTTACTGCAGCCGGATACTTTGCGAACGTACGTCAAATTTGTCTAGGAAGCCATCAATGGCGGCCTTGTCACCGGATAGAAACTGGGGCTTTGCCATGATTTTAAAGAGTGTGTCTTTGCGACGTGATGATGCACGGCGTACCCTTGTTCCGAAAGTAAACTGGCAAAAGATGACAATACATAGTGGGGTGCTTGGCGCGGACCCTGCAGGCAACTGCGGAACGATACCGATCAGTTCCGAAGATAACAAGGTACTCAATCGGTTGTCTAAGCTCGGTTTTTACTCATTTCATCATTTGTTTGTATGTTCTTCATGTCGCGTGTCACGCGAAGCTCTTCCTTACAGTTTGGATCGATCGAGTCAATCCACGATGATCTTCTTCTCCAACTCCTCAAAGTTCTCGAAGAAACTATCAAACAGGTTCACAGCATGCTCAACGTCGTGTGCACCGCCTGTCTCACGAATACTGTGCATGCTGAGCTGAGGGTTACCCAAGTCCAGAGTACGAGCACCCATGGCTGCTGACAGCATGGGACCGATAGTGCTTCCACATGACGAATCGTTGCGGACCACGAAGAGTTGGAGCGGAACTCCTTCCTTGGCCGACGCCATACTATAAGAAGCCGGTTTCGCACGACGCGCTGCCTCCTGAAGCAATACAATACCCGGTGAGTTGGTAGCATAGCGAGCGTTGGCGTTGATCTTGATCACAGTTCCCTTGTTCATCTCGGGCCTGTGTTGAGACTCGTACTTGGCAGGGTAGTTGGGGTGTACTGAATGGGCCATGTCGGCGGAAATAAGGAAAGAAGTGGCTAGCGTCTGCTCGTAAGCGGTAGCAGTATCGGCTTCAACCTTTTCGTACGACTTGTCGGAGCTGCTCTCGGAAGCTGGTAAAACGGACAGACGGCGGATTACAGCCGGCAAGAGGTTGGAGTCTGCTCCTTGGGCGGTCTGGGAGCCAATCTCCTCATGATCGAAGCATGCGATCAGTCGAATAGTGGAGTCGTTATCCAGCGCCGAGGAAGACGACAAACTCTTGATGAGTCCTTCCACGCTACAATACGTCATCATCAGGTTGTCGAGGCGTGGGGAGAAGATGAGCTCGTTGTTCAGACCACCGACGACTGACTTCTGCGTATCGTACAAGACCATCTCAAAATCAACAATATCACTCGCTTCTGCACCTGCCTCCTCGGCGATGATGTCGACAATGTATGCATGATGTCTCGCCGTGGGAGCCGCGAGCGGTTCGAATGAAGCTTCGTCAGTGCTCTTGGATTCGTCTTTGGACTCTTCGGTCTTGCCCTGGCGGTTCAGCTCGGCTGCGACTAGGCCAGTGATGGGAAACAGCTGCGTCTCCTTGTTGAACTGGAAGTTCTCCTGGCGGTCAAGATGGATAGCCAGAGTGGGGATTCTCAGGATGGGTCGGTCCACCTTCACCAGCCGCTGCTCGATGTTGCCATCCTTTGCCCGCACCATTGCCCGACCAGCGATACTGAGGTCGCGGTCGAACCAAGTATGCCATAGCCCACCACCGTATGTTTCGCATGCGACCTGGAGAAAGCCATCATTCTGTCGCTTGGATACGGGCTTGATTCGGAGACACGGCGAGTCGGTGTGGGCACCGATCATGCTTATGGGGTTGCCTGCCTTCCATTTCTGACCGATGGCGAAAGCGACGATAGAGGAAGTGTTGCGGGTTAGGTAATATTTACCGCCGGGCTGGAGAGTCGGCGCCCATGAATCCCTTTCCTAGAATACCATGTTAGCATCTAGAATACCATCTATGCAAACACAAAGACTGCTATTGTCCGGAGCGTTCCCAGACACGGAGCCTTGAGCTCGGGCGGTGCAGCCGATACAGCTCTCTCGAAAGGCGAGGACTCACCTTGATCTGCTTGAAGCCCGCCTTCTCTAATCGTTCCTTTGCAGATTTGACTGCATGGAATGCTGTTGACAAAGGTCAGCCTATATGCCCGCCCTCACGTCATCTCCATGGCGCACTGATGCGACGTACGTGTAGGCGAGGCATTCACAAACGAGAGGAAGTCCTCGGCAGCTTTGAGAGAGGGCTTGGTGGTCATGGTTCGTTGGATAGGCGACAGAGGGAAGGAAGGTCGTGGTACAGCAAAGGATGAAATCGGCGTAAGGTGCAGTAGTGTGATTCGCAGCCTGGGAGGTGCCAACATAGGGATTGGCCACGGGGTCTGCAGGCTGGCGGCGGGAGGTGTGGGGTATCGATGAGAGGCCGTGGGCAGGCGTGCGGAACGTTGCCGCTAAGCTAACCCTGTCGAGCACGGCCGCTCTCATTGGATGGGACGACACCTCGACGCGTGGGAAGAACATCAAAACAGCGACAAGCCAAACATGGCAGGCACGACGTGACGGCTCCTGCCTTCGCGTACCATCGCGACTGCCTTCACTTCGCTGTGCGATCGGACCCTATTTGCGACACGGTACTCACCCTCACCCTCACCATCCTGCATCCAGCCTGCCTTGCATCCGTCCATCAATCATTACCCGTCTCTCCTTACCAGCGCCCGCCGCCGCCGTCGCTCGTTGCTCCCCAGCTGCTCGCGGCTGTCTAGCCTTCAAGCTCCGACCCGCAACCACAACAAGATCACCGCCGACACCCCACCCGTTGCGCGCCCACCACCACCACCACCACCGCCATACTCAGCACCACAATCATCCGATGCGCACCGAAATTGAATAAACGTCCATTGATCATCCGCACTTTTGTGCTCCAAGACGACTTCTTATTGGGCAAGAAGTGCACAAACGACCAAGGGGTTACCATCCATCGCAACAATACAACTCCCAGTCACCACCGCACTCACTTCATCCTCATTTTCCTCGACTTCACCTTCATTCTAAGACGCTCCTTGTCCAGACTGGAGTTCGTTCGCAGACTGCCCGCTTTAACGTGTCTCACCCCGCCACGTCTTTGTTGCCCTCCTTGGTAGACATCACCAACCGACGTAGTCCCAACCGCCCCAACACAGCGCATCCATCACAATGGCACGAGACGATCCAGGAGGTGCTGTTGCGGCGAACATGCACGCAGAAGAGGGGATCGCGACTCCGACTCTGATATCCCCGCCCGAATCCAAGACGCCGCCCACCGCCTCCCACAAGCGCAACCAGAACTTCCCCACCAACAAAGTCAAGCGGAGCTCAGAGCCAATAGATGCTGCTGCATTGACAAAAGCGCTCGGCCATATCGAACAGGCTGGTCGGGTGAGGGAGCGGACACCAACCACAAGCCCCAGCCGAAAGCGACCACGGATATATGGCGACAGGTGAGATTGGCTAGGCTACAGTTGCATGCGCAAGCCTCACTGACTTTCATTCAGATTCATTCCGAACCGCGCAGGCCAAGATCTCCAGGCAAGCTTTAACCTTCTCCAGGATGACGCATCACCTGCAACCCCGTTAAAGGCTAGGCGCACTCCCCATAACGAGCTACACTTCCAGAAGAGTAAGCAGATGCAGAGACGACTGCTGAACACTCACTGACCCAAACTTAGCCGAAGAAGCCAATCGCACATATTCTGCTGTACTCCGACAAGAAATGTTCGAGGGCTCTGTACCTCAGAGTTTGTCTCCGACTGATAGTGCCAACATGCGAGGTGCAGGACGCTCGCGCACTCCTCCAGCCAGAACTACAGCCTCGTTACCGCCGCCTTCGGGTACCCCGTCTACCCCGCACAAGAACCTGTTCTCCTACTCGGGACAGCCAACTCCATCACGGACGCCTTCAAGCCGGAATGGTGTACTAAACCTCAACGCTCGTTCAGAACTTTATAGCCTATCGCCTATCAAATACAGCAGTCAACGTATGCTTCTCAGCCCTCAACGTCAAGCCCGCGCTGTGTCCAAGGTGCCGTACAAGGTCCTGGACGCTCCAGATCTAGCCGATGATTTCTACTTGAACCTTGTCGACTGGGGTAGCCAGAACACCCTTGGGGTAGGACTCGGATCATGTGTATACATGTGGAATTCGAGTAGTGGTCGCGTTACCAAGCTGTGCGAGTTAGCTGATGACTCTGTCACCAGTGTCAATTGGATACAACGTGTAAGTTTCATGGCAACTTGACGTGATAAACACACTGACCCAAGGCAGGGCTCGCATATCGCAGTTGGAACAAATCGAGGCCAGGTGCAGATCTGGGATGCACAGACTCAACGCCGCCTTCGTACCATGACAGGCCATACAGCTCGCGTGGGCGCCCTGGCGTGGAACGAGCACATCCTCACTTCAGGATCTAGGGATCGTACCATCTACCACCGAGACGTCCGGCAGCCGGAGCAATGGCTCCGAAAGCTTGTTGGTCACAAGCAGGAAGTTTGCGGTCTAAAGTGGAACCAAGACGATGGGCAGCTCGCTTCCGGGGGCAATGACAACAAATTGATGGTGTGGGAAAAGCTCAACGCCGAGCCTACATTCAAGTGGAGCGAGCATCAAGCTGCCGTCAAAGCCATTGCGTGGAGTCCCCATCAGCGCGGACTTTTAGCCAGTGGCGGTGGTACAGCGGATCGAACCATCAAATTCTGGAACACGCTCATCTCGTCCAACGGTCCGTCGGCTTCAGCCCTTGCGTCCGCGTCAGCTGCTGCATCAGCCGCCGCGACCACCAACATTCCTCCTTCGCCCACAGCGCCGGCAAATCTGATCAACAGTCTAGATACGGGTAGTCAAGTCTGCAACCTTGCTTGGTCCAAGAACAGCAACGAGATCGTATCTACCCACGGATACAGTCAGAACCAAATCATCGTTTGGAAATATCCTAGCATGCAACAAGTCGTTTCGTTGACCGGCCATACCTACCGTGTGTTATACTTGGCCATGAGTCCAGATGGCCAAGTCATCGTTACCGGTGCTGGCGACGAGACACTTCGCTTTTGGAATGCATTCAAGAAGAAGGAGCGCACAGGAGGCCTCAGTAACATGGACAATTGGGGCGTCATTCGCTGAATCACTTCATATACTGCTGGTCATCCTTGCTGATCTTGTACTATAGGGCTGATGTTGAACCTCGCCGCGGCTCGTTCCGGACTGGACTCCAAGAAGAGAGCTTTCATTTCTTCATGGGTGGCAACATTTGCGTGTCTGTGTGATAAATCACAGCCTGCGATTGTTCCAGTCCTGGCAGGAAAGCCGCCGGTTCTTGCAGCTCCGTCTCCTTGCTTTGCCCCTTTTTTTCCAACGACTTCAGCGGCATCTCTGTACGGGTTCTACGATGGAGAATTCTTTCCAATATTTTTCTTATTAGCACGGTCGGTGTTTTTATTTTTTTGGGCGTTCTTACCAAGCTCGATACCACGGCAGCATCTTTTTCAGGCGGCGTTTGCGACATCTCGGATGATGGATCTTTGCGATCTAGAGGCGTCACCAAAGGTTTGTCTGGGCAACATCTGAGTCACGGCAGGGGATGGGGTTGAATCTACCAGCATTTGCTTCAGTGGGGTCAATCTTGGGCTGAAGCTGGAGTTCAACGGCGTTATTTGACAAAGTCCCCCCCCCCCTTATTGGGTAGAGACAGCTGATGCGCTGCACTGGGCTAGCCTCTTTCATGATCATGATTGTACTATAGTAATTTGCGATACCATGATATTATATCGAGGAAACTTTGATCTCCTACCGATACCATGCTCAGTGCTTGATGACGACCTTGGAAACGAAAGTATCAGAGACAAGGATCGCTCTAATTTTATTCATTTTTATATCTTCCTTTCCTAATGAAACTTCGCCCTAGCCAATATAACGAATGACCGCACTCGATATCGAGAGCCCTCTTCAAGGAATAGACATGATCAAGTAAGCCTGCCTCACACCCTTCTCTTCCTCCCTTCTTGGCTCCATGGACTCAACCCTTCCCTTCCTCCACGCCCCTTTACTGAGGCCAAACACACACGCCACCACAGTCAGACCAGCCACTCTCTGCATCACAGTCATCCCTCGGATCGTCCACGCACACCTGTCCTTCTTTCTCACACTCAAACCCACCGAACCCGCCACACAGCTTGTCCTCGACACAAATACCAGTCTGGTCGCACGCAGGGCCACACGAACCTTTTTCAAACGGATCAGCGATGCACGCTTGGCCTGCAGGACAGGGTGGATATAGCGCTCCGCGGCCACCACCGCACACCTGGTTCGTACAAGAGGCCTGGCGCGCTGCGATTGGTGGTGTGGGCGAGGAGGCGAGGAAACGGGTTGTCAAGCTGGGGGAAACGAGGGCGCCGCAGTCCTGAGTTTGACGTGTGTGTTTTAGTGGATGAGGTCCCTACATTTACCATGATGGAGACAAGCACGATGGGTAGGTAGGAGAGTATACGAACAACATACCCTATGGACAGGTTTCTCGCCCCCACACTCTTGGTAGCAGAGCTCGTCGGCGTAGTTTGCGCAGTAGCACGACTCGGGGATGACTTGGATGCACACAATCTCAGTGCATTTGCAATCTCCAGTGGGTTTGGAAACAGGGGCTACATCTGGGATCGAAGCTCCTTCGTCGTCAGGAAGAATGCAAGTGGAATACTCTGGTTCTTCGCCTCCGCACTTCTCAAAACATGCTCTCTTTGCATCGTTGGCGCAGTGGCACGACTCAGGCCAGGATTGGATACAAAACACGTCTTCGCATACACAGGACGGTGTTGGCGCGGGTTCTGGGGCGCGAGCCGTGATGTAGCGAGGAGAACAGTCGTCTTCGATTGAGAAGTTTACACCACATTGTCCGGCGCATGCTCTCTTTGCATCTCTTTCGCAATAGCATGATTCAGGCCATGACTGGGGGCATTGGACGTCTGGGCAACTACACAGTGCAGGTGCAGGTTCAGGCTCAGGCTCAGGCTCAGGCTCAGCATGGCGAGCTGACATACCACGGGGTGGGCAAGTTTGGTACATCGGAGGTGGACCACCGCATTTGTCGAAACACACTTTCTTCACGTCGTTGGCGCAGTAGCAGGACTCCGGCCACACCTGAGGACAAGCGACATTTTCGCACGCACATGCAGCGGATGCTGAATCCGGTTCCGGCTCCGGGGCTGGCTCTGGTTCGGCCTCTTGTTTTACGTCGGATGCAGAGCAATCCAGGTACATAGGCTCCACACCGCATTTCTCATAGCAAGCTCGTTTTCCGTCATTGATACAGTAGCAACCTTCAGGCCATGATTGGATGCAGATGACTTCCTCGCACTCACACGTAGCTGGGTCTGACTCAGCGGCCTCAACATGTGCCAACTCATCAGGGCATCGCTGATTGATTGATCAGCCTGAATGCAATCAACGCAGCGCTAGACATACCTGAAAGTCAGGCTCGTAAGTTGGGCAGATCTCCTTGCACAGGCTTTCTCGATTGTTGATGCACGCGCACAGTGCCTACGAATGTGTTAGTAGTGTCTTGAAGAGACTAGATGTAGGAAAAGCTTTGAAAGACAGACCCGTGCATCATCGGTCACACAATGGACTAATGGACAGTTTGCTTCGCAGTCGTCGCCTTTTGTATCTTTTGGGAAAGCAAGGACGCTGCTAAACAAGGACAAGAAGAGCAAGGGCCCCTTCATGTTGAAAGAGTAGAAGCAATACTATATGTTAAGAAGAAGGGCAAGCGTGGAGCTCACGTTTAAGTATAGAAAGTTTGGTGGCCCATTACACGTTAATATATATCAGCCCACCACGTAGTAATCAGTCAAATCGCACTCGCTGTCCACCAACGTCTAACGAAGCCATCTTACACCAGCCGCCAAGGAAGTCCCAAGAAATGGGGTTGGCCTTTGAGTACCAGGTTACTTTTTCTGAAACCAGGAATCATCGTGGTATGCCGAGCACGAGCTTCGAGTCTCCAGCCGCACTCTTGGCAACTACTCTAGCGGGTAGAATAGCACAAGATTCTTGAGCGCGATTATGCAGCATTCTGCAAAAATGGACATGCTTGCTGGACAAGCTTGAGACATGTAACAATTCCATAAGATTATAGGGTGAACAAATGGTCCAACACTTGCTTAATTCATTTTAATGTGTGTGTGTGTGTGTGCATGTGATGACTTCGACGCAGAGCACGCAGGGATCCCTCGATTCGTTCAGTTCACGCCTGTTGCCAGAGTAGACCATCTTTTCGAGGCTGCACGGATAACTCTGGAACCGCTTCCCCGCTGCGGGGAAGCGATGGCGGGAATGCATCTCCGGGTCAAGGAACCAGACGATATCACTTTCCAGGCTCATTTGTTGGCTACTTGGCGTCCTGGACGGCATGTTGATTGAGCAGAGCCGCCTATAGCAAGAATACGAGAACGTTGTATGGGTATATGTGTAACAATGATTAAACCAGGTAATTATTGAGATGATACCGGGCTCTCTTCCCCAGAAAGATGGGACGCGTACGCTGGCGATGGTAAGATGGCCTGAGGTGGAGTGGCTGCGAAGCGGGCTTACAGTTTGTCGCCGATGGCGGTGAATGCGACACTGTAGTACGGTACCAGTACGCTTTCATAGGCCAGCCGCGCAAACACCCGTGGAGGGCTCCAATAAGAAGATGCAATGCAATGTAGACAAAAAAATGATGCTAGCGTATGTAAGAGGCAATGACTCCGTAACGGCCGAGGACGCTGACGCCAAGGCCCTAGTTGATTGCGCTTGCTTCCCATGTCATTGGTGCTCATGTACCGCGTGAGACGTGAAACTTCTTGACAGTCACATTGCACTCTTCATGTGTTACAAAAGTAAGACTCTCAGCACGATGATACGCCACCATCCACTTATCACAAAGTAGCATTTGCCCATTACAGATTTCGGCAAGCGTCAAAGGAGAGTAAGACTTGAATAGAGTAGGGTTTCCAAAGGATGCCAGATTAAATCTATGCTCCGATGAGCATCTCTTCCATATGCTATTCGCAGAAAGAATTGATCCCAGGAATGGTGCTTAAGTTCAAAGTCAACGCCAGTGTGCCTCCCAGGGGTATATACCGTGAATAACACCAAAAGTCATCATGTCTGAACGTAATGATGAACCGTGCTCCTACCGGTTCCGATCGACATCCTCAGACGGAGAACGTCGCTGCAGACCCGTAGTGCTCCGGACAGCGTCAACTCCGCGCCAAACTACAGTAGATACAGATGAAGCTAGCTCTCGCAGCGAGGTTCCAGGACTTTGCCGTGATTCATCCTCAGCCCAACCCGCTTCAACGTCGTCGAGCGGGCGATTGTTTGAAGATCTAGACGTTGGTACAGGTCGTGACGCTGAAGGCGAAGTGTTGCGAGTTATAGCTGCTTGCGTCTGCACATCTTCGTCGTCGATAGAAATTCGGGGCGAACGTGTTGGTGACGCTGGCTGCAGCCGGTCATGCCGCCGACTTAGCGAACGTACAACATCGCCTTTGCAAATGGGGCAGGTCCTCCGGCGAGTGACAAGCCAAGGCGTGCTGCACACGTCAGACTCAGTGTAGGAACAGAGAGTGGTAAAAACTTACATGCAATCCGCGTGGAACTCGTGGCCACAGGGTAGACTCATGACCTGGCTGACACCATCGACATATTCCTCCAAACAAACGACACATTCTTTTTGGCGTCCACCGTAGCGTCGTCTCCAGGCTGCCAACCCTGATTCTCGTTTCTCTTCTTCGCGATCACGAGCTTCTGGTTGTATAGACGTTGAAGCACCTGGGGTCTCAGACTCTGTTGAAGAACGCGAGCGAGAACTCGGTGATCTAGGTTGAGGAGGAAGATGTTGAAGTAGAGGGGTAGTAGGAGAAGCTACAGCAAGGGTTGCAGCAGACGACGACTCGCTAATCGTCTGATAGGTCCTGACAGGAAGGCGCTCGACAACGGATTTGGGGGCCCTCCATCGGCGGCGTCGTATGCGCGAGCGAAGAAGGAGCAGAATATACACGACTGTCAAAGTGACCAGAGGACTCACAACAAGTACCAGTAGAGTGTCGAAGAATGGACTACTCGAAACATTCGTGGGTGTAAGCGTGACCCAAAGCCCCTTGTGCTGCGCAGAAAGTTGCGAGGCTTCGATCTTCCCAAGCTCAGTATCGGTAGCGGAAGCGATGTTTTTTGAATCCACATGCTTAGCTGCCGACGCTGTAGGCATGGGCCTTTCAGATCCAGACCCCCATTTCCACCATGTGTGGGCTTCGTCGTCCATAGCTTTTGATTTGCTATATTCGCCGCTTCCAGGTAAGGCATTTGCACCAATGACCGCAAGTACTGGTGTTGCACTGGATAGGGCCTGACCTCTACTAGTAGATGTCGAAAGAGGTAGAAGATCAGGATCACGCCAATCTTGTCTGCCGATGACGAATCCATCAGAGGTCTTTGTGGTTGTTGCTGTGGCAGCCAAAGACCTGGTCTTGATGGGCTTTTCGTCGTCATCCCAATCCTCCAACTCTACCCATTCGAGATTGCCGCTGTTAGGAAGTCGTCGGCTACCGGCTTTGGGGGCGTCGTCGCTTGAAGCAAATCCAACCAAGGACAGGAGCGAATGCACCCATCCTGATTGAGAGGTCTTCGCGGTATCCGAAACAGGTCCTTGGCTGGAAGCCTGTGAAGATTTTGGGACGTCTTGAGAGGGACTTTGTGGGCTTCCGACGTGATCACTGTTGCCGGGTGGTTCCTGATCCTTACGTTCGTCATCCTGGTCGACCGACGTGGTTGCATGCACATTACTGGCGAACATGCCTTCGTCTGGTAGAAGTGAGGATAGAAGATGTGCGGTGGTGTGGGAAGTGAAGAGAGATGGGATGGTGATGTTGGAGGTATCTCCTTTGGCGTACATTCTTACAAGCGCTCCACCACGAACGTCGTCTCCCACGATGACAGCTTTGCCTCCGCGGGACTGTGCCCACTGTACTTTGGCCAAGAAACCACAGCCGCCTCGCTTGAGGAGTACAACCTTACCTGCAATCTCCGCGCTGTCTTGAAGTGACTGAATATCGGCATGATTGACTCGTGATAGTGTGCGCGCCCTGGAGCTGTCGGGCTGCAAATGGTCATCTGTACCATCATCTACTGCGTCGTGATCTGAAAACTCGTCCCTGGCTTTCGGTAACCCTTCCTTAGGAGCGACGTCTTTGCCCAGGGGTGTGTCCATCGAACTGCTCTTGACGTTCCCAGTTGGCTGTGAAGCACCAACCAGCTCATCACTACCGTCTCCCCAACCAGGCACGTCGCTGCAGCCTAACTCGCCACCAGCACCCATGTTGTCGTCGAAAAAGCCGTTGCCGACCCAAAGGGCGCCGCTTAAACCATCTTTGGGTAGCGAAGGACCGAAAGCGGCAGGCCGAGCGAGGAAGAAGGTGGAGTTATCGTCGGTCAAGCTGATGATGGCGGACGGCGGGAACAGCGAACCCGGCGAGGCAAAAGAAAACAAAGCCTTGAAGCCGCCTTGATTCGAAGCAACAGAAATCCGTTCCTGCACCTCGTCTTGAGGCGTTCCCAGCACCATGTAGAGGACTACGATAAAGGCAAAAAAACTCGTCGAAAGCGAGAGCAGTAGGCGAAGTGGACGCATGCTTGCAGTCGGCGGCGGGTAGAAGCGGACTCTGACGAGGAAGGAAATGCAGCAGGACGCGCTGGAAATCTAGGAGAATAGATACATCGGCTGATGTAAGAAAACGAAGCGTGATGTGCTCTCGCTTGATTGTCACGCGATGCAAGTTGGGGATGAAGTGCAGGAACGGATGGATGACGCGGTAGCAACAGCGGGGAGACGTGACTACTTTTCGTGGCTTGCACCAAAGGAGAAGCAACGCGCAGGACCAAAGAGCTTATCGCAGAGAATCCAGGTATGCAGAAAAGGCGGCTAGGGAAGAGCCGAAGAGGGGCGTGTCATGGAACGCGGGCGAAAGCTAGTGGGAGCCCGATGATGTCGTGATGGCCCCACGGACCCTGGGGTCGTGGGCTGATCTTGTGAAAGCCGCCAAGCGCCCGCTACCCCCGCCCGCGACCATCTCTGCAGCGTCGAAATGTCAAGGGACTGCATCGAATTGTCCAAACAAGACACGAGTGACTTGCCACCCATAGAGCGCCTCAGGTGATTCTGCATGCAATGGCCGTGCCGTAGGAATTTTACCGGGTATAGGAGCTCGAGTGCATACGTCTGGCTGCAGAGCTGAAGATGCATCTGCGTACGGTAAACTTCACGTGTCGACAATAGTGCATGCGGCTGTGGAAAAAATTACGAGGACCGACTATCAAGGGTAATGACTACAAGAAAGCGACATTCCACATATCCTCGGCCCACCATACCAGTGTCAGCCGTCCATGATAATCTTACTACGTTGGCTCATCTGGAGTCAGTGGTCGCTCTTCCGTCTCCGAATTCACTGCTTGCTACTCCGCCCCCAGATGGCATGGAGCATGAACATGGCCTTTCGCATGGCAGACACCACCGGTAAGCATCGTGACTGCAATACAGTCCCCAACGCCTACCAGATCTAGTGCAAATCGTTCGATTCCGCTTCACCCATATCCCACCCCGTTCTGCTTCTAGATTCCAATTCTCACACCTTCAGCTCCTCTTACAACAACACCTACATTCGGCTTCTCTATCTGTCTACGGCCCTTTCCTCTAGCTCTACTATTCCTAGGCTTCATTTTCTCGGCTGCCAGCTTCAGACCCTTGGCGTGTCGCTGTTCCTGTCGTCCCCTCCCGTTCCGACACATTCCCCTAGTATACGCCAGGTAGCCAAACAGATATGCCGGGCGTCACAACACAGCATATCGAAAATCCCAATCGCCCCGGTGAGCCGCGCCCCACTGAACTTGGGTGGTTTTCCAACCGAGCTCGTCATCTGTTCATCTCCTTTGCGGGCGAGTTTTTCGGCACGCTCCTTTTCCTGTCCTTCGCTTTTGCTGGAACTCAGGTTGCAAATAACCTGCGAAACCTTCGGGGACCCCGGCACATGGACATCGTATCATTGCTCTACATTTCTCTGGCATTTGGTTTCTCGCTAGCAGTCAATGTTTGGGTATTCTTCCGCATCAGTGGAGGCTTGTTCAATCCTGCTGCAAGTACTGTATTATCGAATCAAGGTGAACCGGACCACTTACACTGCCTAGGTCACGATCGCCTTGGCACTCATTGGAGCAATTGATTGGATCAAGGCTGTGTTACTCATCATTGCGCAATTGCTCGGTGCCATTTTTGCTGCCGCAATAGTCTCTGGTCTTCTTCCGGGGCCATTGGCTGTCAACACAACTCTCAGCCAGGAGACGTCAGTCACACGGGGTCTGTTCATCGAGATGTTCCTAACTCTTATGCTTCTCTTCACTATCTTCATGCTAGCAGCAGAGAAGCATCGAGCAACATTTGTCGCCCCCATCGTCATAGGACTTGCGCTTTTCATCGCCGAGCTTGCAGGTGTGTACTTCACTGGAGGCTCATTGAATCCCGCTCGTTCTTTTGGCCCTGCCGTTGTCACAGGTGTGTGGCCTGGCCATCACTGGATCTACTGGCTCGGGCCTCTTCTCGGTGCCTTGCTGGCAGTCGCCTTCTACAAATTGATGAAGCTACTCAACTATGCGACCACAAACCCGGGCGCAGACAGCGATGGCTTTGAACTGTATCACAGCCGCAACACTGACAAGAGCCCTACTTGTTACGATACTGCTCAGACTAGTAGGTGACTTGGCTTATTCCTGAACACATTACCTGACCTTGCTACAGCTCGCCATGCAACCGATGGAACGAGCGAGCAAGACTTGGCGATGCCCTTGCGATCCGGTACGAGACAGCCAACCATGAGCCAAATTCAAGCTATACCAGCTCTTGTAAGGCCTGAGTCACCGACTCCGGCCTACATGCAAACGCTAGATGGCCACCGCTCGGAGACTGTCAACCATCCCGATGACCGTCCGCGTACCTATCACAAGCGCACCTCGTCACAACACGAGATGGCGCCAGATTCAGGCTATTGCAATGGGCCAAGCGCGGAATGTGGTAGCTCAGAGCTGTAGACTGGCTCGTCAGCGAGCTCAAGCTCACGATCTCGCCGTTCACCTAGCGCATAGAATGAAAAGTCATGGAAGAAAGGAAGTATACTTGACGGTGCTTTGTACTGGCCTTGCTGCTGCCTACCCTACTTTATACTTCAGGTCTGCTTCTGCCCGCATGAGTAGATGGGTTTTGGCGGGTATAGCTACATGCATCGCCTTTTGAACGGCCGCGCAGCGTGGAAACAGGGCCATTTTGTTGTAGGGAACGCACACTCCAGCAGTTTGATTCATCACAAGTTTCCTGACCGCCATAAGGCAAGAAATTAACAGACGTCACCTTGTGCAACACTGCAACGTGGAAGCACTCGTATGTTTGATGGCGCAGGTTGGTCATACCTAGAGAACAGAAGTGTAACTACGTGGAAGGGTCGCATCATGCGCCAAGCCCATCAGGGATCCAACGCGGACTAGTGCGACGCGTCGACGCGTTCCCTCCTTCCCCGGAGCCGGGCAGGCGCAACCGTTGATAGCCATTTCTCGCCACCATTCCAAACCCTCCCACATTACCGGAATCATGGCTCGCGGCGTCGAAGGCAACGAGATGTCTACCCCTCGCCCATCACAAAAGAAACAGCCCGCTTCAGCATCGCAATCGGCGAAGAACCAAAAGTCGATTCTGGGCTTCTTCCAGAAGAAGTCTACCAACTCACCCAGCCCCGCGCCGTCAGACGCCGCACCGGCCCAGAAGACGCCGACTTCAACAATTGCGAAGAAGGCTTTCACCAAACCCTCGACTGCCATCACGCCAGTTCCCAGCAGCGACGCCCCAGATTACTCGAGTCCTATCAAGCAAGAACGGGAGCTCACTGTAGGAAAGAACAAGGAAAACAGTCCGTCGCCGCCTCCCGGCCTAGCAGATGCATCAACTGACCCTGTCTTGCCAGAGCTTGCAGGTGTCGCACTTAGCAGCCCAACACGAAAGGGCAGAAAACCTGTCAATTATACCGAGTCCGATGAAGACGAAGATGACGTTCTGACGCCCATCGCAAACAACGCCAGAGGCCGTGCTACAAAGCGCCAGCGAGTCATCGTCGACGACGATTCCGATGACGAGTTTGGGCTGGACGCGGCTACACAAAAGGCAATGCTTGAGGATGAGGACGACGAGGAGGACGACTTTGTCGTCCCCGACGACTCCGAAGAGGAAGTTGTATCGAAGAAGCGCAAACGTCCAACATCTACAAAGCCGCGCGCCAAGGCCACTCCAGTGTCATCCCCACCAGTTCTCGAAGCGAGGGAAGACGAAGACGAAGGCAAAGTTGTAATGACTAGCACATCGACGGCACAACAATGGATATACGATCCCGAGAACCCCATGGTGTTCAAGCCGAGACAAACCCCTGCTCTAAAGAAGGAAATGAGCGTGAGGTCGAAAGCAAAGCCTTCTGCTTCCGAGCCCGAAGCAAGATATCCATGGCTTGCAAACATGCAGGACGCCGACCGCCACCCAATCGACCACGCTGACTATGATCCACGCACATTATACATACCCCCAAATGCCTGGAGCAACTTCTCACCTTTCGAAAGGCAGTACTGGGAGATTAAGAGCAAGTGGTGGGACACTGTCGTTTTCTTCAAGAAGGGCAAGTTCTACGAACTCTACGAAAAGGACGCGTCGATTGGCCACCAGCTCTTCGATCTCAAGCTGACCGATCGCGTCAACATGAGGATGGTGGGTGTTCCGGAAGCCTCGCTGGATATGTGGGCGACCCAATTCGTGGCGGCTGGACACAAAGTTGCAAGAGTCGACCAGATGGAATCAGCCTTGGGCAAAGAGATGCGTGAACGTGATGACAAAGGCAAGACTCCAAAGAAGCCCGAAAAGAAGGGTAAAGAAGTCATTCGACGAGAGTTGGCTACTGTCCTTACGTCCGGTACTCTCGTCGACACCGGCATGCTTCAGAGCGACATGTCAACATACTGCATGGCCATCAAGGAAATTGATCGAGACAACCTGCCTGCGTTTGGTGTCGCGTTTGTCGACACTGCGACCGCACAATTCCAGCTTTGCGAGTTTACCGACGACATCGACATGACCAAATTCGAAACCCTCATTGCACAAATGAGGCCTGGAGAGTTACTCCTCGAAAAGTCATGCGTGTCTGCCAAGGCTTTGCGAATCTTGAAGAATAATACTGGCCCGACTACGATCTGGAACTGGTTGAAGCTCAACAAGGAATTCTGGCCAGCTGACATCACCATCCGGGAAATTGAAGCCAACAATTACTTCGAGTCGCCCACAGAAGAAAACATTGAGGTATGGCCGGCAGTACTGCGCGAAGCCCGCGAGCAAGAGCTTGTCATGTCAGCATTCGGTGCTCTTCTACAATACCTACGGACATTGATGATCGAGCGCGATCTCGTAACACTCGGTAACTTCCAGTGGTACGATCCCATACGGAAAGCTACAAGCCTGGTGCTGGATGGGCAGAGCTTGATCAATCTAGAAATTTTTGCCAACACGTTCGACGGAGCTACTGAAGGTACTTTATTTGCCATGTTAAACCGCTGTATTACACCTTTTGGCAAACGACTACTCCGACAATGGGTGTGTCATCCACTTGCAGACGCGCAAAAGATCAATGCTCGTCTTGATGCTGTGGATGCATTGAACAAAGACTCAACCATCATGGAAAACTTCAGTGGTTCATTGAGTAAGCTGCCAGATCTTGAGCGCCTCATATCTCGCGTACATGCTGGCCGATGCAAAGCACAAGATTTCCTGAAAGTACTGGAAGGCTTCGAGCAGATTGAGTACACCATCAGTCTGCTGAAGCAGTTCAGCGACGGTGAGGGTGTCATTGGCCAGCTCATCTCATCAATGCCGGATCTCGCTGGTGCTCTTGAAAAGTGGAAGTCGGCTTTCGATCGCAATGCGGCTAGAAAAGATGGTATCCTTATTCCTGAAACGGGCGTCGAGGAAGACTATGACAACAGCCAGGCGGAGATCGATAGCTGTGAGGCTAATCTTGATACACTGCTGAAGAAGGCTCGCAAAGAACTTGGATCAAATGCAATCATCTACAATCACCTCGGAAAGGAGATCTATCAACTGGAAGTACCAAAGAAGGTCAAGGTTCCTAATAGCTGGGACCAAATGTCCGCTACAGCCAAGGTCACTCGCTACTACACCCCTGAGTTGCGGAAGCTGGTGCGAGCCCTGCAAGAAGCACAAGAAACACACGGCCAGATTACCCGCGAGGTCGCCACTCGCTTCTGTCAACGCTTTGATGAGGATTATCAAATCTGGCTCGCAGCTGTCAAAATCATTGCTCAGCTCGACTGCCTGATTAGTCTTGCCAAGGCCTCTGCTTCGATGGGAGAGCCTAGCTGCCGTCCCGTGTTCGAGGAGGGTGAGCGCACCGTTGTCGAATTTGAGGAGCTTCGCCACCCGTGCATGCTCAATACTGTCGACGACTTTATTCCCAATGATATCAGATTGGGCGGCGATGCTTCCAACATCAGTCTTCTCACGGGTGCCAACGCAGCTGGTAAATCGACCATTCTTCGCATGACGTGCATAGCCGTTATCCTCGCCCAAGTCGGCTGCTATCTGCCTTGTACCTCTGCGAGACTCACTCCCGTCGATCGCATCATGTCTCGATTGGGCGCCAATGACAACATCTTCGCAGCTCAATCTACCTTTTTTGTTGAGCTCTCGGAAACCCAAAAGATTCTTTCGGAAGCCACACCCCGCTCTCTAGTTATCCTCGATGAGCTCGGTCGAGGTACATCATCCTACGATGGTGTGGCCGTCGCACAAGCCGTCCTTCACGATATCGCGTCACGCGTCGGGTGTGTGGGCTTCTTCGCCACGCATTACCGCTCGCTGGCCAAGGAGTTTGAGCTCCATCCCGAGATCGAAAACAAGCGTATGCGCATCCACGTCGATGATGTATCCAAATCCATTACCTTTCTGTACAAGCTTGAAGAAGGCGTTGCAGAAGGTAGTTTCGGTATGCACTGCGCAGCCATGTGCGGCATCCCCAGCAAGGTCATTGAAGATGCAGAAAAGGCAGCTAAATCGTGGGAGCATACAAGTCGACTCGGAGAGAGAATGGAGGTCAAGAAGGAAGAGGGGGGTGTATATCTGCCACTGGGAATCCAGAGCGATGTCGCTTGGGCGCTTAGAGAGGGCTTGGAAGGTGTGGGAGAAAGGACGATGGATGTGCTGCTCGAGGCTATCGCTGCGCTCTGATGGTTCCATGATGTGGCGGATACGTAAGACTAGATTAAGGCACAATATGGCATGGATCTGATAGGTAAACCAAATATGTTCTTAGCTTTCCCATTGTAATCGTATTCTGCTCATTCACACGCAAATTTCCAAGTACTCACATCAAAGGCCTAGCCATGTTAACACTGACTGACGTGCATTTTGATCTACTTGTGAGACTCGGAACGTCTCTTTTGCTTCCTATGAAGTGGATTTCAAAGATGACCCCGGGTCGTATGCCATGCCTCTACCAGACTGGAGTCTGTAAGCCTCCTCCTTTTTGCCTAGCTTGACGGTTGCGGAGCCGAGGGCGTAGCCGGTGAGGTTGGCCAACTTGTTCATATCGATCTGTGCGGAGGGAGGTGTTAGTGGGTAAATTAGTTAGTGAGAAGTGGTGTGAGACGGACTTTTGGCTATGACTCCATGCACTGCCATGCTAGTGCTAGGACCTCCATCTCGCGGGGGCTGAAGCTGACTGCATTTGTGTTTTTGCCATGGTGATGCTTGGGGTGATGATGACGATGTTGTAGTTGTTGTAGTTGTAATTGTCTAGAGGGCTGTGGAAAATGTTGTAAAGCGTAGAGAAGAGTGAGGTAGAAAGCGGGGCCATGCGGTTTATATGGTGCAGTAGAAAAGGCTAATAGGCCCTTAACGTGAAGATGAAGCTCGCTCTTTAGCGACTTCAGGGACGCGGTGAGAGTGGCCAAGTAAACGCGAAGAGGAGTATAGCGTGGCTTTTACCCCACCTTTACATGGACTATAGGGAACTATGATAGAATAGAAGAGAAAAGTGAGCCTGGTTGATTTACATATTTGGCTGCTGGGCAAATACAATCACCAATACAGTCATCTGTTCATCAGTACGAAACAACCATATATATATTCCAAGTACATAAAAGTAGTTATGAACAGAGACACGTACAGTATGACTTGGTTTTCATTGTTTTTGTGGGCTACGATCGCATGTAGCATCTTGTCTTCATGTCTTCATATCCGACGGACTTCCTTACCTTGAAGCTCCGGCCTTTCCACGTCCAGCTCGTCCCTCAAAGCCGCATACAAGGAATCCCCTAAAATGATAGAAAGCCCAAGACTCCAGACGAGGGTAATGGCATAGAAAAAGTTAGCGTTGCCTGATCCTGCATAGACCCACAAGTGGTAGAAAGCGGGACCGAGGAAGGATGTGTATAGGACGCTGGCTGAGGCTAAAAATGTGTAACGCATGACTACGTTGGAATTAATAGAGGCTCAAGACATTGGGGATATGGTCCGATGCTTACGTGGGAAAAGATGTCGGAACATGGGCACTAAAGACAGGTACAAGGCGGCATCTGCTATGCTGGGGTAGGGAGTGAAGATGGCAAAGACGCCAGTCAAGGAGCAAGCAACGAACAGAGGCTGCTTGTGGAGGCGGATGGTTAGACCTGGCATATACGACGCGGCATGCAGCCAGAAGACGGCGAGGAAAAACTCGCGGAAAGAGTCAAACATCTCGATGAAGAAATACCACCAGAGACCGACGTTGGGGGTAAGGTCTGGCAGCAAAAGACGCACACCATATGTGGCAGCTAAAAAGTCCCATGAGCCCGTCAAGAAGGCGGAGCCAAGCAGCAAGGCGCCAATGGCGACGGCGAGGCCCATGGTATGGGTAGCGACAAAGGATGGTGTATGCGGGGTGGACTTGGTCTTCAAGGCCTTCGCATCATAGAGCAGGACCAGAAGAGGCGGAAAGAGGAGTATGGGATGCATAGCCAAGTAGGAAGCAAAGGCCGTGGCTAGGATGAAGGTGAAGCTCGCACCCTGAGTGGCCCTGGCCATGGCCGTGAGGATGAAGAGATTGGTCAGAGCCGAGGTGGAGCGAGCGATGCAAGTCGCGACTGTGAAGGGATTGAACAGGAACCTAGAAGGCGTCAGCGCATGCTCTCGCTTTGTGGTGGGTGAAGTCGCTACCCAGCGGCAATGGCGGCGCTCGTCCATCTCAAGTCTTTCCGTGGGGAGGCGAACAAGCGCGTGACCGAGGCGAAACCAGCGTCTGCAACGTGAGCCAATGCCTGCGCGCTCAGCACGTCGACCAGGGTGAAGAAGAGGTTGGTCGCGAGAGGGGCAGTGGCGGGACTGGGCAGCAGGGCGAAGAGCGGCAGGAGGAGGGGCGCCTGGTGGTAGACGCCGCCATCGTAGGGAGAGACATTGTGGGTGTAGAGGAAGACGCCCTCTTGCACTGTGGCACGGCTGTCAGCATCAGGCCTGGAAAGAGCGCCGTGGCCGACAACGTACGTCTCTTGAAGCTCGTTACCGGCGTGGAGACTTCGACGCGACCGGCCAGGAGGTCCGGCAGGGCGGGGAAGACGGTGAAGAGGAGCAGCCGCACGGCGGCGGCAGCCCCGAAGAGCAGCCATTTGTGCTGCTTGTCCATGGCCATGGCTCGCGCAGGCGCACTCTCGCCGTGGTGTTCTGGCAAGATGCATGCTGGCGGGCCCTTGTCGCGCTAATGCCGCATCCATGTCCGCTAGCCCGGCCGCATCTCGAACTTTTTTGCGTCCGCTTGCACCGACACCATCGTCCAATTCACTACGCACGCTACAATGGCAGGTCGCAGCAAAAAAAAGGGTATGCTCGCGGGGACGCGCGATACACGAGCCCATGCTAACCCCAGTCTCCAGGTACCGCCGGTGCGGCCAAGAACTACATCACTCGCACGCGCGCCGTGAAGAAGCTGCAGATCTCTCTCCCAGACTTCCGACGACTATGTATCTTCAAGGGAATCTACCCCCGCGAGCCGCGCAACAAGAAGAAGGTCTCCCGCGGCTCCACCGCTGCCACGACCTTCTACTACACCAAGGACATCCAGTACCTTCTGCACGAGCCGCTGCTTGCAAAGTTCCGCGAACACAAGGCCGTCGCAAAGAAGATTGGTCGCGCCCTCGGCCGCGGCGAGTCTGGCGATGCATCGCGCCTCGAGAAGAACCTCATGCCCAAGGTCAAGCTTGACCACATCATCAAGGAGCGCTACCCTACCTTTGTCGACGCTCTGCGCGATCTCGACGATGCCCTCTCCATGCTGTTTCTCTTCGCCAACCTCCCCTCCAGCGAGCACATTCCCTCCAAGACCATCGCCCTCTGCCAACGCCTGACCCGCGAGTTCCAACACTACATCATCACCTCCCACTCCCTCCGCAAGTCCTTCCTCTCCATCAAGGGCATCTACTACCAGGCCACCATCCAAGGCCAGGACATCCTTTGGCTCGTGCCATACAGGTTCGTCCAGCGCACAGGTGGCGACATTGATTTCAGGATCATGGGCACGTTCGTCGAGTTCTACACCACCCTCCTCGGTTTTGTCAACTACCGCCTGTACACCTCAGTCGGTCTGGTATACCCACCCAAGTTCGACGCCAAGAGCGATGAGCACGGTGGTGAGCTTTCTGCATTCCAGCTCGAGGGCAAGGTCAATGCGACAAATGGCACCAACGGACACATCGAGAATGCCGACATCAACCCAGAGGCACAAGCCATCGCTGACAGGATCGGTGCCATGGCAGACGATGAAGAGGCGGCGGACAAGGATCCACAAGACACCACATCCGTAGCCAAGCTTGGCGACGAGGACGAAGAGGAGGCCAACGACGAGATTGACAAGTTCGAGCCCACTGCACCCGACGCCGACATCCTGCCTCAGCCGCAAGCAAGTAGCGCCGAGATTGCTTCCCTCTTCGCGCCTTTCACCTTCTACCTGTCGCGAGAGACCCCTAGAGCACCACTCGAGTTCATACTAAAGGCCTTTGGTTGCAAGCGCGTGGGCTGGGATGGCACGCTAGGTGATGGTGCCTTCACCACCAACGAGTCTGATCCCAACATTACACATCAGATTGTCGACCGACCCGCCTTATCAAACGGGGCACTTGCGACCGAGGTACAAGAGACCGAGAAGGGTGGCGCTGCTGCTCCCAAGGCTCAGTGGCCTCACTCCATGATGCCTGGTCGCACCTACGTCCAGCCGCAGTGGGTCTGGGACTCCATCAACCAAGGCAAACTCCTGCGTCCCGACCACTACTCCCCCGGCGCCGATTTGCCCCCACATCTGAGCCCATGGGTGAAGCCCAAGAAGGGTGAATACGACCCCAACTTGCCCCTTGCTGCTCAACAACCCGAGGGTGAGGCTGAGGCATTTGAGGACGAGGGCGATGAAGAGGCGACGTTTGATGTAGATGGCGACGAGGACATGGACGCAATCGTTGATCGCCAAGGCTCGGTCGAAGTAGGAGAGGGCATGGATGTCGCCGACGACTCTGAGGATGACAGCGATGATGATGAATCTGACGAGGAACCTGCTGCCGGCGACGACTTTGACGGCTTCGATTCTGACGCCGAATCTGACATTTCCGAAGGCGAGGCTGCTCGTCTCCAGCACCAACGCGAGTTGGAGGCTGAAGCTACCGGTAAGAAACTCGAGGTCAAGAAGCCGACTAAGAAGGAGCAAAATGCTGTCATTCGCAAAAAGGCCGACAAGAAGAGACGCGAGGAAGAGGAGGAGCGCGAGAGGCAAAAGATGATGTTGTCAAACAAGAAGCGCAAGCTGTTGAAGCGTATCGAATACGGCGAAAACAAGCGCGATAATGAGTCGGAGAACCTGCGCAGGAAGCGCGCCAAGGTTGAGAAGGCGAAGGCCGCTGCAGAAGCCATATAGAGTCGTATTCGTATTCACATGTGCTATGACCCATCAAAAGCAGGGCGGTTGGCGTTCATTGGGACGGTGTTGCGGCGCCTCACGAATTTCGAGATGCTATATGTAGTCGATTCAATAACTGCACTATCAATTGTTGTCTACGGTCTATTGGCCGTTGCCGTCTATGCCTTTATCCTCAATGTTCCTATGACTTTTTGGACTCGCGCCTTTGGGCCGCGCACAGACCATTACACTGCCGCCCTGCAGTCATCTTCAACCAAGGCGTTTTATCCTCTTTCAGCGTCTAATGAGTTAAACCGGGAATGCCATTTACTTTTGTATGCCCGCAACATTAGCGCTCAACCCTTTGTCCTGTCTTTTCTAAGCCTCTTCTGGACTTTGTCCAATCGGCAATATGTAAAAACAGTACGCACGTTTTGCACTATGACCGACTGCACCATCGCCCCTACATCACGAAACTGATGCCAACAGATGAGCATATAGCAGGGCCCGTTGCATTTGACAACGGTGCGTATCGTCTCCGATCCACCATCGTCGCCGCTACCTAAAAGCGCAAAGTGCCGAGCCGCTGCCGGGGAGGAACCACATCGGAAAAAAAAAACTGTTCACTCCAAAAAAAATTCGAAATTGTACCTTTCAATATCTAGAGCGCCTTAAGAGGTATATGCTGCTACTGTCCTTGAAACATGCTCAAAAGTATTACTGACACACTGTGTAAGCCAAACGGCCTTGCCGCTTTCACCGTGGGCAACAGGCAGCCTCGTCACGTGATTGTGCGTTCACGCACGGTTGTTTATTGTATCGTCTGGACAATACCATCGCTTGTGGTCACTCACCGGGGCCCTATGGTAGGGCCTAGTATACGATCCTGAAGTTTTCAAGGCTCAAGGTCTCAAGATTGGCTACTATCATTTGTACATACTGCGGGTTGAAGTCAGCAAACTAGGTTATTGGCGGTTTCCTTGAAGCACACCATCCTTCACACGTCCGGCTTCCATCATTCACGATACTGTACTCAGGGGTCGTTGCAGGCGGCAACCCAAGATGGCTTCAGAACCCCAAATCCTATTTCCCAATCTGCCACCCGAGCTGCGGAATGAGATCTACGCCCTCCTATCAACTCCAAGCACCGACTCCCGGCCCTTGAACGCCGCCCTCCCACTCTCGCTAAAAACCTTCACCTGCAAGCACACTACCGTACAAATCTGCCCTACCCACCATGGCGCCACCGGCCTGCTCGCCCTACCCGTCTCCCACTTCCTAGAAGCGCGCGAGTACGCATCCTGGCTCCTGAACAACGCAACCGAGCTTCAGATCAGCGTCCACTTCAAGGGTCGCATCAACACGTTTGTGCAGGACGATTGGGACAAGAAAATCACGGTGCATTTACGCAAGTTGGTCAAACGGTACCCGTGGTTGAACAAAGTGCCAAGGTACCATATCCAGGTACTATGGGATCCTACCGATGGCGCACTGAAAAGTAAAGGAAACAAGAGGGTAGCAGGGCAGGTCCTGCTGGATATGATGCAAAGTCTCACGCAACTCATGGATCAAGAGGTGAAGCGGAAATGTGGACATGTAAGCATGGGGCTGCATATAGCCCATGCCTACGCCGTTGAAAACGCAAGGGCGGCGGTCAAATTCGGTCTGAATCGGTTTCTCGCCGAGGAGCCACCACAAGGCCAGGGACTCGGATGCTGGAGGAGAGAAGTCTGGAAAGCGCCGTTGAGGGACAAGGCGCCGCCGCCACCGACATCAGAGGCTTTGCTGGTTCCTTGTTCAGCACCAACTGAAGAGCAGCAATTGATGAGCGTCCAAGACGGCGTGGTCACGTGGTCAGAGCGGATGCAGGGTCACTTCGTCATGGCAATGACGTCCAGGGATACCGTCGGTGCGAGCGCCGTGTATGAATATGGGCAGAGCGAGCTGGAGTTCCCAGTGTGTCATGTTATGGCTGAATGTGTGGCAGGATGATGGTGATGATGATGACGCAGAACATGGTACTCTGTTCCTCCCCTTGTTCCAAAGTGTACATCTGTGGCGAGAAGCATACAACGTGGGCGCGGGCACTGATCTGAACCGTTCACCAGAGTTTCGTTTTAACAATCTATTAGCATCCTCCACCATCTCCCTCTCCCGTGTCGTTCCTCTCCACCATGCCCTTGTTGCAATGCCCTTCCCCAACCACTCTCCCTCTCCCATGTCCTTCCCCAACCACTCTCCCTCTCCCATGTCCTTTCCCAACCACTCTCCCTCTCCCATGTCCTTCCCCAACCACTCTGCCATCTAGGCCCAAGCCCCCACCAGACTCATGAAAAAGGCCCCTACAAATACCAACAAGCAAGCATACACCCTACGCCTACCCCTCAGAATCTTCCAACTCTCGTCGCTGAGGAAGTCCTCAGACATGAGTTCAACCAACGAGGCGTAGACCAGGAAGCCAGCGGAGATGGCGTTCATGATGCCGACGACAAGGAGACCGATTTCCGAATCGGGTGAGTAAAGCGTGTGTGTTGCGATACCAATGGCCATGCCACCGGGGGTAGTGCAGCCATATGCGAGAGCCATGAGCCAAGGTTGAGCAGCTTTAGGCTTCCATTGGACATCGGCGATGCGTACACCAAGAGCAAGGCCCTCGAATGTTTGATGGAAGACGATGGCGATGAGGAGAACGGTGAAGTCGTTTCCCACGGAAACAGCGAGTGACATGCCGATGAAGATGCTGTGGAAAAGAATGCCCATTTCCAAAAGAAAGACTTGCATAATAGCCTTCCTATGGATTTGTTCAGGCGAGAGGACGTGCTCATGCGCGCCGCTTTCGTGGTCGTGCGGTTCAGCGGCATAAGAGTCGCTCTCGGATTTCCTGGGCTCCGCAGCTGTCGTATCCCCCGTTTCTGAACCAGCCACCGATTGAATGGTGTCAAGTCTCTGGCCGTCTTCGCGATAGCGGGAGAGCGTTCTACTGATGCTCCCGACTCTGCCTCTCAAAATACCGAGATCGCGAACGCGCAAGCTGGAGTCTGAGTATGTCCGTTGCATCGCTGGTTGCGGTGACCCAAGCTGTTCTTGCTCAGTACTCCCCATTTTGGGCTCATCTGTACTGCGCGAGACAGCTATTACGCCTTCGTTTCCACCACAGACGTGTTGGGCGGGGGAGAACATCATCTCAATCAAGGTGACGAAGAAGACGCTGGCTAACATGATGGCGCCGGGCATGGCCGGGTAATCTGTCGTCCAGAAATTCGACAGACAGGGATCGCTTAGCGAACCAAACGCTGTAGGAAGCAAATGCACAAAAGCTGTTGCGACAAGCACGCCGGTACCGAAATGCTTGGCGCCAAAGAGAAAGGATGGTGGAATGCGCAGTCGGGGAAATTTGAGTACGAGCATGGGAAAGGCACATCCCGTTCCTGATACGAACATGATAATGAAGAGGCCACCAACATGGAGTGGGAGATCATAGTTTGGATGTGATTTGCCATTTTCACAAGTGCTGCGTCTGGGAAGGCGTTGGAACGACTGATCTGTTGAACTTTAGAGCCTGGAACGCATTCTGGGGTATATTGGAGGGCTCGACATACCATCAGGAATGAAGAATTTGGGTACAGTCAAGTTTCCACTAGCATAGGAAATCAAAATCGAAGTACATAGTACGGATGCTAGCCATTTCGCCCAGCTGATGACAGTGGCGGTGAGGCCAGCTTGGTACTCGCTCACGTGCGCGGTTGTTCGGGTGCAAGGTCCTACAGTAAACAGGAGGAGTCAGCATGGCATTGCCGTCATGGTCGTCTTTGATTATGACCGAAACCCACCTATTAGGGACCCTTTGACACCCTCGCCCATAACCAAAGGCTTTTCCTTGTCCATCTCTTGGCCATTGAAATCGTTGATTTGGCAACGCCGTAGATTTGGCGTACTGCGCAGTCGATCGGCTTCGCCCAATTCTCTTGCATTCGCAATGCCGTTCAGATCTTCGCAGGTGGTGAGATCTGCGGCAAAGCGTGGTGGATTCTGGTTCCATCCGGGTTGCCAGAGGATGTCCTCATCGGTCCTGGAAGGGCAGTTCATTTGGATGGAGTAGTCCAGGCAAGATGGAAAGGGCGAGATAGGGAGGAGGTTGACAGGGATGACGTGAAGACGTATGATGATGACGATGATGATGATGGGGAATGAGTCGGGATATATGACATCTGAAGGAGCTAATCGTCGCCGGCTAGTGGCTCTTCCGCCTCGCAGTTGCCCAAACAGAAAACAGCGCCGGCCGGCCGCCAAGACGACGAATCCCGGAAGTTGCCTATGGGCGCCACCCGCGAACGGCCGACGGGGTGATGCATTTTTACATGTCACCGATAGGGAAGCGTGTCGACTACACTATTCATTTTCCAATGTCCGACAACGTGTAAAGGGTCTTTTCACACGTAATGCCCCTACCCGCTTCTGCCATCGGATACCACGGGCTTCTATAGGACGCGTAATGATGCGTGGCCGGTGGGGACTGCCGAATGGGATCGAGTCCGATGTTTCCCGTAGGCAGTGAGTACCAAGACGAGTGCCGATGCCGTAAAGTCTGGGGTAGTGCTCCCTCACGTGCTGATCTGATTTTATGGTCAGTTGGTAGGTCTAGACCGCTGCATCACTAAGACCGAAGGAGTGCAGTTGACACAAGCTTCGCGCACTCAACCTGGTTCCGTAGTCAATTAGCTGCACTACATACAAAGCAAGACACTTCCACAAGGGACGCGGTAGAAGACAGCTACGACATCAGATCCATGCACCGCCACATGGATTTTGACGTTGCCTTAGCCGGTCCATTGAACCAGAGCAGTCGCCGCAGTAGCTCCCGGATTCGTACAGCGCGTGTTGAAGCGCGTCCATTCATCTTCATTGGCTATGGGTATCAACCTCTTACCGCTTCGTCCCCGTTTCCAATACTTCAAGCGCACCACCAACTAGGTGCAAGCTCCCAGTTACCAGGACCATGACTTCCGCATCGGGACCAGCATTGTTCGCATAGTTTCGCGCTACACTTCTCGCTGTTGCCACGCCTTCTTCGATTGTGCGGAACACGTGCACTTCTGCGGCGCTGTCTATCTCCGACCAAGTGGTTGCGAGCGCCTTCTGCACAGCTAGTGTGTCGATATCTTGTTGGTTCGTGTTGATAGCGACTAAGTCGGGCTTGTAGCCTTCACCAAACGTCTGGTTGGTAGTAAAGATGACATGAGTGAAAGGCGATGTCGAGCCAGACGTAATGCCGATCTGCAACGCTGTATACAAGCCCTTTGCTAGCGCACCGGCATCTCGAGTTTGCTGGTTGAAAATAAGAATACGGGGTATCTTGGAGTCAGACGTCGACGTCGAGGTGGCGGCTTTGATCTGCTCTGCAAACCACTGGCCCGTGACCTCGATACTCTCCATGGTATGCCCTCCATCAATGTGCCACGCGACATTTGCCTCGCGTCGTATTTCGCATCTGCCCGCCCAGCGAACCTGTTCCAGCCCACGAACAAATTCCGGAGGAAGTTCAATGTGTGCAACGGCAGTCGGGTCTGGTATGGACGAGTGGCCGAGGGCACGCAGGTGTGCGGCTGCGGCTGCAATGGCTACCGATGCGTTGATCTTCTGGAAAGCCGCGCCCAACCCCAGCTTGATTTCGTTCTTCTCCAGCGCCGGGTGAACATCGACAACGTGCAGTTTCGTGCCCCTTTCGGCGGCTCGCTCTTGTAGGACCGTCATGGCTTCATCCTTCTGGCGCGCCGTAATTGCGACGCTGCCGTTTTTGAATATGCCAGCTTTATGCCAGGCGATCTCGGGCAGTGTGGACCCAAGCATGGCAGTGTGGTCAATCCCCAAGCTTGTAACTGCCGTCACCGTGGGCTTGGTCAAGATGTTGGTGCTGTCAAACTCGCCGCCAATGCCGCACTCAATGACGGCTGAGTCAACACCCTCCTTCAGGTATGCGTGCAGTGCCATGAGCGTCAGATAACGAAAGTATACAGGCTTGATGGGGACATCTGCCAGGGCCTTCTCAGCCTTCGCCGCCGCCTCTAGCTTGTCCCATACCTCAAAGAAGTACTTGGTGAATTTTTCCTCTGATATCGGTTCATTATCGATCTGGATGCGTTCGCGAACAAATCGTAGGTGCGGGGAGGTGTAGAGGCCGATTTTCGATGGGGGTGTCTTGGACTCGGCAGGCGGCGCGTATTGCGACAGGATTGAAGATATAAAGGCACTTGTCGAGCCTTTGCCCTTGGTGCCAGCAATGTGTACAGGCCTCAGTCGATCGAATTCTGAGGGCTACGTATTTGGTCAGTTGTCGTCCCTGGGTGGGGTTACTGGGAGCCGCACACCTCGTATCCGACTTTGCGACACCACTCAATCATCTCTGGTATCGCTTGCTTGTTCATGCCACGACCGGATTTCCTGATGGCCTCGACAATGGAAAAGTTGGACTGCAGCGTGTTCAACGCCGCGACAGCAGCCTGCGCCCATCAGCTCGGTTCCGAGTCACACATGGACACATGTTGCGGGCTTACAGCATAGTCACGTTTCTCCATCCTCGCTTCACTATGATAAAACCGAGCGATGGGTGCAGGGCGCAAGCAGCACAGGCGTCTCCGGGCTATGAACATGAGGACATCTTGCTGATAGCTGGAGAGAGTATGCAGCACTTTTGCCGATGACGCACCGAACGCGCCGCCGAACTACCTACTGTACGCTTGGGCCTCTCCCTAACGATCTCGCATGCCGCATACGGGCCTCTGATCCTCTGCGCACTTCACTCCGCACACACTCCAAAGATCCCGTTAGGTGTTCCGTCTTCCGCGGCCACATTACGAAACTCGTATCATCGCCGGTCTTGTATTGTCTCCACAGACCCGAGTTGGGCCTAGACCAAACGCATTGCGTTTTGTCGCCTCGGAGGACGCAACCCATCGCGGAACGACTGCGATAACGCTTTCAACATGAACGTGTCCCAGAAGCGGAAGTTTGTTTTGCGCCTTCAGGCAATCTCCAGTCACATCTGCGACACCTATCAACGCTGTTCTGGGGGATTCTGAGGGCCTTTACATTGCCAAGACCAAAAGGTTCAAGACTGCCAGCAAAGAGATATGTCCTTTGGCGTTCATCAGGGATGAAAACCAGCCGGGAGTGGCTGAGTATATGTAGCATCGACGGCTGGCACGTTCCTCAGAAACGACCCTTGCCATCAGCAGATGCGCCAACACTACCATTTGGGCCGGGTCTGAACAAAGCGCGGCTACCATTTCAGCTGGCACACACGTACAATGAGCGGCCTTCAAACATCAACAGCGATCACGAAGGGTGAATTGTCCAAGCTGACAACTCAAGGACTAAATACAGCACATGACATTACTCGCAATGGTGGGTCTACAAAATCATGCAAGCTGCAAGTAGAAAGGTGATTTAGCTCTGTACCTGACGACCATATTCAACCCATCCATGTCATACCTATCAAACCAGGGGGTGAACACCACCAACAACAACAGCTTGGCAGAAGCACATTGACAGCTCAAGCTAGGTACCCGTCGCTCTAGCCGAGAGGTAAGTGCGAGCGGAATACGAGTTGGGAGCAAGGCTCGCGAGTACTGTGACCCTTTTGGTCGCATCCATCATTAGCCCCGCCAGATCGACGTTTCACACATCATTACCTTCCCCAGTCGCACCATGGCAAGGGACCGCATCCGAGTCACGACATCACATAATACTCTCACGCATCTCTAGTTCTCAATCATTTTGGCACTTTTCACTCTCCACATTCCATACCTTTTTTTTCGATTCTCGGATGGCCCGTTGAGCAATCGTGGCGCGGCCTTCGCCATGGCGCTAGCCATCTCATCTCTACATTTCCTTGCAGATGTATATTGTCCACAACTCAGAGTCTAAGTTTGGTCTTGGTGCTAGATGCACCGGATCTCCAGTTTACTCAAAGGTACGCACGACCACAATCGCCGGATTCTTGTGTGAGACAATGCGCAAGGGTCCTGTCATCCCCAAAGTGGCTCACAAAGAACAGTCATAAACTCCCCAACGGTCATAAAGATATCTGGAACATCAACTCCGATATCCTCAGAGTAACACACGCATACACGCCTCCACGCAGCTCGTACAGGAGGAACATTCCAAAGTAATTCTTAATTGTCGTTGTCATCTTCCAACAAAAAGCGGACATGCTCGTCATCGTCATCACTCTAATCGCCCTCCTATCGGCCATCTACACAACCTCAGCATCGCCGACATCACCCCTCGCTCGCCGTGGTCTACCAGGCGCATACTACACCTGCACAAAGTCCAACTTCGCAGGCGAATGCAGCTGGACCCAACCCAACACACAATGCCATATCCAAGGTGAACCTGGAGGCATTGCATCGCTCGGTCCAGACGAAGGCACAATCTGCACTCTATATTCCCGAGATGACTGCATGGGCTCCTCGATTCAAGACGTCAGGTTCCCAGGTATTGAAAACGACTTGCCAACGTTTGGGAGTTTTGACTGCTCCAATTTAGTCGGAAAGGGGGAGGAGAGTAATGCCGCGGCCGCAGCCGATACGAGTACATTGGCGAATGGGGATGTTCAAGAGTTTGGGTTGTTGAAGATGGTAGAGAGTGAGGGGAGAGAGGAGGGCATGATTGGATTGAAGAAAGGTGCTTACTACTGATGCACTCCTGCTATATTGATGAAGATGATGTGGCGATTCTTGGGGAGTCGCTGCATCATTACGACATTTTATTTCTTATGTTTCGTTTACTTGATGAAAGGATGGCGTTGTAGCTATTCCACTGCTACTGGATAATACCATAGGCTATTTCCTAGTTTCATCAACTCGCTTGGGTATGAATAGTTTGGGAATGACGCTCACAGAGTTCAAAACTGCTTAGTCGCTAGTGAAACCCCCCAAAAAAGCAATCCTTTCATCTTTCGAGCATCGGCCCTTCCCGTCATTTCCATGCGATTTGTGCCAGAAGAGCTCCCATTGTCGGTCTGTTCTTTATCACTATGGTCGAGTCGTCTGCCAGTTGCTCGGGTGTCTCGCTACCCAAAGGTTGCAAGCGGTAGATCGAGAGGCAGCTGGTGGCTGAAATTTGAAGTTAGCAAGCGGGTGGGATGGTTTTGGTCATACGTTGAAGCGCGAAATTTTGTGAAATGAAAAGCAAGCATACCATGGAGAGGAAGCGGGATATGAGATGAATCGCTTATTGGAGTCGACTTTGCGTTCCGAGAAGGCGTGATGGGTAAAGTACTATTTTATATGGTGGAGACAGCAGATAACCATCAAGATGCCAGTACTGTCTGTCTGGTCCGTATACAGGCAATCCAGAGATAAGCCATTACACCCGTGATTTGGCCCTGCTTCATGGAAAAACTACAACTTTCCCCGCCGCACAACTAAGAGCCGCCTATGTCTTTCGCTTCTTCTGGTCGCCACTCTTACTAGGTTCACTCCTAGAGGGGTTGGCGGGGTTGTTCTTCTGCTTCTGTTCTTGGCCAGCAATCTCTTCTTCCCGCTTACGCTTGTGGCTTGACGCGGAACCCGAAACCACACGTTTTCGAATGTGAAAGTAGTCAGAGGGGTATCGCTTGACTGAAGTGAAAATGCAGACTAGGCTGTGGAAAGCGCGATCCTGGATATTGGATAACGCAATACCGTAGTTGGAAACAGTCCTGATAGGAGATGAGCGCGCCAGTTGAGTTGGGGACAAGTAATTAGTCCAAGCTAGAATGTTCTTAAGCCCACCGTCTAAGTGAATGCTTGCTTCACACCATGAACGCGGAACCACATTACAAAGATTTCAAATGCGCGTTTGTCTGCTTGCTGGAGTGACACGACAAACTATCGAGTGAATGCGCCCAAATGCAGGCAAAATGTCTCGGACATGACATGTCGAGCGAACAAGATCGGCGCATGGAGACGACAGACGTCCAGGCTCGGGATGGGCGAGCCTTTTCGTAGAACTCGGGCTGGACTTGCCCTGATGGGATGTTGATGCACGACGCATCGCAATTTATGTTGGTGGGTGAAGTGAAAGTGGCTGGAAGCTAGCTATGCGGGGTCCAAGTGCACCCCTGCCGATTAATTTAGGGCCAGATGAATGCTTGGCGGCCTTCCCCACATGGGACGCCGCCATCGTTCCTGTAGCCATTGCAACGTCGCCTTGCTCTGAAGACTCGGTCAAACACCAAAACCGACATCTACACCTTTCGGAACACGCAACATGAAGATTACACTACTCCTCGCATTGGCCACGGCCGCCGTTGCCGACATCATCAACAATGACGCAAGCCTCCCCTCTCCCAGAAAGCTGCATATCATGTATAGCGCACTAACAGTGTATGCAGCACCTCGCAACCGAAGTCGTCACTCCCGCCGAGTGCGTGCGCAAGACCAAGGCCGGTGACAAGGTTAACGTCCACTACCGCGGCACTCTCCAGGACGGCACCGAGTTCGACGCTTCATACAACCGTGGCCAGCCTTTGTCATTCACCGTGGGCCAGGGCCAAGTCATCAAGGGCTGGGACCAGGGTCTGCTCGACATGTGCCCCGGTGAGAAGAGGAAGCTCACCATCCAGCCCGAGTGGGCCTACGGCTCGCGGGGTGCTGGCCCTATTCCCGCCAACAGCGTCCTGAGTAAGTCCCCTCGAAGGAACACGTCGCAAGTACTATCAAGCTAACACGTGACAGTCTTTGAGTCTGAGTTGGTATCCATCGATGGCGTTGCCAAAGAGGAGCTATAGATGTATTTAGTAGACGAGTGGAATGAGCGAAGCTTTCTAGTCTCCTATGCACGGCTTAGACATGAGGATATGATGGTGACACAAGTCATCTTGATACGATTTGCACGTTAGCCCGGATTCATTCTATTAAGAGCCTGCATGTGTATATGAGCCAGCATATAGATATTCGGTCATGTGACCCGCATGTTAAGACGACTAAGTCACGCCCTCGGCGAAGAAATTCTTAGACAATGTGTCTATAAGCCACAAGCCCCTTGCTGCACACTCTCGTCGGTCCTCTTCCCGTCTCCTTTCTCTGTTGACTTCTTCCATTAATCGGTTGCGATTACCCCGTCCCTAGTTTTGCACAATGGGCCATTGCCTATTGGCCACTATTGTTCAGTGCCTGATTCGCGCTGCTTTGCTTTCATTACTACGGAATTGTTGCGCACTGACCTCACAGTCTTCCATGGCAAGAGATGACTGCCACTCCAGTCAGGGAGGAAGACGAGACATGCAGCAAGGAGAGTCGAAACACTGGAAATTGAGGCCCTTAGATTCAACCGTGACTCTCTAAAATCCGTCTTTGTGAAGGGTACGGAAGCCAGAGAGGATTGTTCACTGGCTAATAACACCGAGGCCGATAAGGCAGTTGAGGACCTAAATCAAGAAGTAGGCTTCTCTCTTTATGTTCTTCATGTTGCGAATACTAACGCACACAAGCTCTTTGAATCCTCTTCAGATTCCCCATCAGCTCCCCCGTCGACGCGCTCACCGTCATTGCTCCCCAGCAAGGCTCGCCGTACATCATCTGATCGCAGCGCTTCTTCCATGCTCAAATCCCGCAAGCCGTCTAATGCGCCCATCGCTCGCCCGCCAAAAACAATGCCTAAATTGCACATTAACGCCGATGGCGATCTCAAACTCAGGAGGAAGAAAGGTGTCGAGGTTCATAAAGCCAGGAAGCGCAAGCGGGGAGACATCGAAGGCACATGGAACAAGCGGTTAGATGTCCATTGTTGGGGCAGGGACTTGTGCCGGAGAGGGTTTGTTGCGCAGTCTTTGAAGAGGAAGCGATGGATGTGGACAGCATCCCTGCATACCTCTCTGGGGACTTTGTTCTTTATACTTCGGCATACGAAAATATTACAGACCAGTCGCAGAAGCTAGGAAGATATTCATAGGAGAGCATGAACATGTAGATGAAGTAGGGTCGTATAGCATGGTAGCACCCTTGGGAACAACCCAGTCATATTAAGTCGATTTTCTTCTTGCATAACATGGAACGCTCTATGGTGAGTAACCCGATCTATACCTGAGTTTTCCAAGCCCCCATCAGTACATCTCAGCAGGCCCAATTGCCCACTGGCTTACTAGATGTCGTGAAGTGGTAAGGCCTTCTGTCTGACCTCGCCGGGCTCGCTATCTATTCGCGCGATGTTACACAACCGTGATACTAGCGCTTACTTTGCAGCAAGGGATCCTCTTGTCTACATCAGTAGTAGCACGAAATAGACGAAAAGGTTGTCTTATGTGCTATACAATACGGCAACCGCTGATATTGATGAACATGCATATCATACTGCGCAAGACGCGCTTGGTGATTGGTAAAGCTGTTGTTAGATAGAGCTGTTACAAGTAACAAGGAA
>LR132190.1:0-77069 GCA_900634815.1 Paradendryphiella salina | reverse complement strand
CCCCCTCCGGCGCCAGCTATGCGCCCAATGAGTACATGAGCCTAGGATGAATGCCACAGGACAAGCCAGTCGCTTGTGGAATACCAAAGCACTCGCGGAAGCTATTTCCTGCTACTAGTGCCTTCGATAACATCAGACATGGCCAATAAACTGTTACGCCGCTTCGTTGCCCAGTTGCATGCGTACGTTCCATGTGAACCGGATGAGCTTCAGCACCCTAATATCCTTATGCGCTATGTAGAGTACTCAAGTGTCCAACAAGAGTGTACTCTGGGTCGCCTTCAGTCAGAATTCTGGTTGGAATGCTAGAGAAGCTTCGTGGTCCCCGCTGTGGGTGAAGCGCTGTGGGTTCGTTGCCAGCTGGTGCCGGGCGTCTATTGGAGAGATCGCCGTGTGACAGTCAATGCCACACGCCTGCCTGCGTAGGTCCCTTTTTGTAGGCAACTGTCCCTGAATGAATCGCCGCAAGCCGCTCCAAAGGCTCGTGCGACTTATGAATTACGCGGTCCTGGAATTATGTCTACGTCTGCCCCCGAAATCGTCTGATGATCTTCGACCCACACATCATGACGATGGTAGCGCAAGTACCGTAATCAACCCGCGGGTACTCGTCATATCCGCGCCGAGCACGAAACACGTATTCCTAACGTTCTAAGCATAGTGTAGCTGTTGGTTATCTGTGTCTGCAGAATCCCGACCCTGCATGTGCACCAGCGATCATGGCGGATGTACATACGTAGCGCGGCATGCGACTTCGCAAATCCGTGGCCTGAAGCTCGGACGTCCACTCAATACTAATGAGGGGTCGATGAACAACTGTAAGGCTCCCGCATTTTGCGCAAAGAAGTTTGGGTAGGGGTCCCGGTCGCGGGCCTTTTGAAAAGACGTTGTGCGCATATTTGGCTCCATGCGATCTCGCTACGGATGCCATCGGTCCACATTACTTTGTCGGTGAAGCTCTCGGCCTGTATTGGCTGCGGGGACAAAGCCATGGAAAGATGCGCCAACAACGCCAGTACGAACGTCTTTCCACCTCTACCAAGCGCAATGCGTGTTTGCTGATCGCCTGGAGCAACGGTGCCGTGACAAAGGTAAGTATAGGCTGCCGTTTGGAATTTGGTGGCGGTGCGCCGATCGATAGGCTGTGGGCGCCGGACAGCGGGTCAATTGTGCAGGTTCCAGACCAGCGGAGTTACCGCGACCGCATTTGAGGCCTTCCACAACAACCAGCCAGTATTCAATTCTGTTGTTATGGTAATAGGAACGGTAAACAGGCTGCTTCAGAGGAGGCCGTCGGCGTGGAAGCTACCACGTGATGTCGCGTGGAAATATCAGCTAATCGAGGCTTGGCGCGTCAGATTGGAGGGGTTAAAGCAAGTGCGCGTGAACACCACAATCCTAAACAAAACAACATAAAAAGTGCCTAGAGATGCTCAGACATGGGTGTTGACATATCTGACAGCTTTTGGTATCTAAAAATTGGAGATGCAGGGCGGCGCATACAAAGAACAGTTTTGACATACTTGATGGGTCTCGCGTTCGCCTCGGCTATGACGTTTCTGTCAGTGCCACAAGAGCAGAAGCGGACCGTGCGTTATGACTAGGACGGCTCCGGTATAGTGCAGTGATCCCTGTCAGAAAGCTCGAGCTAGTCAGTAAATAAACATTGAATCCAAACGCGCATAGCTCCATGCTCTCCATATAAGTTTACGAAGCTCTTGTTGTCGTCGTCAACACCACTCCTCGTACCACTCGACAACGTCGATCCGTCTATCTCATCGCCGCCAACTTAGATGGAGAGTTTCTTTATATCGGCCACTGACTTGTAGCACTACGACCACAGCTGCCCCTATCGTCCACTTCCTTGCAACCGTCGCTGTCAACACAACATATATCCAGAGACCATCGTCTTTAATAGACAGCCTAAGAACATAATGGACGCAAAGGTAAACCTCGCGCTCTTTACCAGCACCATCATCGCCGAATCGAGCCGTGGACGCGCCGCATTGTCAGCAGCCGTCTTTCGCACCACTGCGCTGCTTCACTGAGACTGCTCCGCTCCAAGCTTTGCTAACATGCTTTCTCCACAGCCACAACGCCCTATGAGGGCCCTCCGTATACGCGACGAAAACGCGGTGCACCAGCTGCCTGCCGGCAAGGCACTGCACTCGCGCAACAAGTCAACACCGGCTCTATCAACTCTTATGCAAGTCGGAGGCATCAAGCCTGCCACAGCTAAGCGGACCGTATTCGGCGACGTCAGCAATACTACTCGACAGCCTGCAGCGAAGGACGACATGCAAATAACAGGCAAGAAGAAGAACCTCGAGGTTCTCAAGGAGACTACTGCAGTCACTGTCAAGGAGACCACCAAAGCTGGCGCGCTCTCACGGCCAGCACAACGCCCTCTGGCAAACATTGCGTCCAAGGAAAACGCGTCCAAGGACACTAAGGAGGTCGCGTCTGCGGATCCAAAACAAGTCGGCATCGACACGAATCAAACCGCGGCCAACGTCCGTAAGACGCTCACGAAGAAAGCATCTGCAACCATCTTTCGCGAGCCGCTTCAGAATCCTTCGATCGACACAACCATAGCGCCCGTACCTTTGCCTCAACCTCTCCCTGCCCAGCCATCTTCATTTCTCAACATGGACCGTGCCCCCGCACAGTCCCAGCAGCCAACTACTATCCCTGAAGAGGAGAAGGCCGAGCCAAAGAACGTAGCAGAAAACAGATACGAATACCTCGATGCGTTGGAGGAGCAGGCTCGCGTCTTGGAACAAGAACGAAACGAAGAGCTCGCCAAGGCCAACGGCCTCAATGGTCTCGAACAAGAAGAGTACTGGGACGAAGAGGATGACGAGGAATACTACGATGCTGACGGCTACACCACCGCTAGGTCTCTTCGATCACGTTGCGACAACACCACCAGCGGCGTCACTCTAGTCCTTGCGCCTAGGATAACGGCGAAGACTCAGCGCGAGCTCGAAGCTGCCCGTGTCTTCGTCGAGGCGAACCGAACGGCCGAAGACGTCGAGGACGAGCAGTGGGACACGTCCATGGTCGCAGAATACGGCGATGAGATCTTTGAGTACATGCATTCTCTCGAAGAGCGCATGAAGCCCAACGCGACCTACATGGATCACCAGGCTGAGATCCAATGGTCTATGCGATCTGTCTTGATGGACTGGCTGGTGCAAGTCCACAACCGCTTCACTCTTCTACCCGAGACGTTGTTCCTTGCGGTGAACTACGTAGACCGCTTCCTTTCATGCAAGGTCGTTTCCCTTGGCAAGCTGCAGCTGGTTGGTGCCACTGCTCTCTTTGTCGCGGCTAAATACGAGGAGATCAACTGCCCGTCTGTGCAGGAGATAGTGTACATGGTCGATGGTGCCTACACTGCCGATGAGGTACTCAAAGCTGAGCGTTTCATGCTCAGCATGCTTCAATTTGAGCTAGGATGGCCCGGCCCAATGAGCTTCCTCCGCCGTATCAGCAAAGCGGATGATTACGACCTCGAGACACGTACCTTGTCCAAATATTTTCTCGAGATCACCGTCATGGATGAGCGCTTCGTGGGCTGCGCTCCTAGCTTTCTCTCTGCGGGTGCCCACTGTCTTGCACGTTTCATGCTGAAGAAGGGTGACTGGGTATGTCAATGTCCGCGTCGTTGCTTACAACAAAGCTAACTGCAATAGTCGCAATCGCACGTACACTACTCTGGGTACACGCTGACCCAGCTCCGACAACTTATATCAATCATCCTCGAATGCTGTGACAACCCGCAGAAGCATCACGCCGCTGTGTACGAGAAGTACACCGACAAGCGTTACAAGCGTGCTTCTATCTTTGTGGAAGCTGAGGTATCGAAGGGCTTCTCTCTACCTTTCGTGTCTAGAGACAGCCTTGCAAGCCAGACTTGGAGGCGAAAGTGAACACACTTTTCTCGTCATGGTCTTGCCTTTGACAGTGTTCTAACTCGGCTCGTAGGGGTCGTCTGACAGCGCATCTTACTACAACTCAACATCAGCACCAACATGGTCACCATCGAAATCTTCTCCATTCTTGCTTATTGTTCTCCGACACACGGCGCTTTGGTGGCTTTTTAGAACAGGCTCGACTTCAGCAGACTTCCCAGTCTACATCCGTCCAACCCTCGTTCGGACATTCGGCGCAAGGTGTTTATGGCTACCCGGCCTAAGTCTTTTCCTTTTTCCGTCAACTGTCCGTTCAAACCTCGCGTGCTGCCTTATTATGCGGCTCATCCGTTCGCTGCATTCACCCCTTTCCATGACTGGTGGAAGTGTGCAATGGACGATTTCCCTTCGACTGTATTTTCTTCCGTTGGAAAGCGTTTGGGTCTCTATCACGAAGACATGAGGTCATGAACACCTAACCATATTACCTTAATTCTCAAAGTCCAGCGGCACGCCGAGTTCGGTGTCGGTTTTGTCTTCCTTTTTTCCTTATCTCACTTCTCATGGGCTTTAGCAATCAGTGGGTCTTGGACGCCCCCATAGGAGTTCGGAATGGGTATCGCACTATGTGCGTCATGGGGTTTATCTGCTTTTCGCAATGGTACAACGAGGCCGGGATTCTGGACTTTACCGTAGACAAGAAAAGCGCTTAATGTTTACATCTCCAAATGAATATCTTCTTGATCCGTGATGGCTTCGACCAATGTTGTGCAACGAGCATACTGTCGGAAATTGTCCATGTAGTTGTCACGGGGAGAGAAGCGAGAGACACGACGGCTCCATAAGTTACTTGTAGTTGGCTTTGATACGAGTCCAAGGAATCAAGCGGGATTAGCAAAAGCGCCTCTATAGCGTCCTTCGGCAACAGCCACCTAGGCTTCCAAGCCCCCCACTTGTCGGTCGCTGCTCCTGACTTCCATTCTCGTCCCAGCCGATGAGCCCAGCTATATCCGCTCTTGGGTATCTCATTTGCGAGTGCTTGTGGGCTATCGTTCTACTGCGAAGGTAGTTGGCGTAGGCGATTTGTGGATCCAAATGCGCTGTTTCTGCTAGAATCCATTTGGAGTCATCATTGTGAAGCTCCTTCGGCCGGTGCGATGAGGACTACCGAGTCGCCTGCCACTTGGTCAGCTCTGCTTCCCAGCTCAAGCACCGAGGTCCTTCCATACCTCTTACGAAGAGCATCTCACTCTGCTTCTTGACCGTCCGTACGCTGGGCTCCTTGTCATCGTCTTCCTCCTCGGCGACGAAAATGGTTTCCTCGACGTCTCCAAGAACGAGATTGCAATGAGAGTCGTATGCCTAGTTGTCATGGTTAGTTTGCACGCTTGTACACAGGTCCGCTCAGGGTAAACGGAGCTTCGCAAAGCCATACGTGAAGTCTGCCCTTCAATTCGCGGTCGCCGCGCAATTTTACAATCACGACTTCGTCAATGCACAGGCGCACAAGGTCGAGGGGTTCGTTGGTCTCTTCCTTTTCGTCCATGGTGGGCAAGATGCTGAGGTGGCTAGCTGCGGTACTTGAAGCTGCGCGAACGGTGTCGCGGTGAACTTTGGCAAGAGCGATCATCTTGGCGGAGCGGCAGCGGGGCTAGCGTGCACGCGAATCTAGGTGGGCTGGCATTGCGTCAGGGCCGGCCTGGCCCCCAGCCAACAATTCTAGCATCAGTCCCTGCCCGGTTCAACCGCTGCATTCCCACTCCATCGCCCCAAATTACATTTCTTTCATTCGTCTCTGCTCGACTACTCGTTGCCTGTCGCACACTGACCCCGACCCATCTCCAAGGGAGCGAGTCATGGCCGATAGCCAGGATCCCGCCCAAAAGGATCAACATCCGCTTCTAGCCTCACGCCCGCCCGTTACAGACCCCATCACCTATCTCACCATCATCGAGTACAACCTTTCAGAGGAAAACTTGCCGATTCTGCATCAGGCCCTCCAAGATGCCGAACTCACATCGACTATCGGCTGGGATTTGATCCAACTGTTACTTCCGCTGCTGCCTTTATCCGAGGAATGCCTGCAAGACATTGCTGCGAAAGGCAACCCTAGAGAGTGCGTTCTGAAGGTGACAGAAGCATTGCGACTATTGGAGTTTGAGGAGCCACGTGAAGGCACAGATGAAGAGGAGGACGACATTGGAACCAATGACTACAAGCCGAAAGCGTCAGAGGTTGGGTTAGGAGAGTCCAGCACAAGTCCCGCCTTCCAGCCCACCATAGTCCCACCACTTCCGGTGCTCAAATTTGAAGTCCTTCTCAACCTACTAGCTACGCTACATCGCCGCGTTAAGACTAAATATCCAAGTCGCTTTCTCTCTACGAGCTTGCAGGCTATATTGCTCGCCTACAACAAGGCCAACACCCACATTGAGGACCTCACCCTATCTGCTGTCAAATTCGTCAAGACACTTTCCGGAACTAAGAGGCCGCATTTGCCGTCGAGACGGAGCAGCGGACAGCTACTACGGACGAACACCAACCAATCAGAGCCGGATCCAGAAGCGCAGAGCGATGCACCAAGCAGCGAAGAAACTGACTTGGTCAATCGTCTACTGCAGTCTTTCCTGACCCACATTATCGAAGATTATGTTTTGTCCTTGACATCTGACGATGACGTTCCAGGGCTTTCGTGGGCAAGCAGATTGATGGAGCAGTACGCGCCGGAGCGGATACCCACCAAGCCCAACTACCAGAAGTACGCAGATCGATTTGCATATGAGGAGGACTTGACTTCACGGGTCGCCATAGTCGGGCAGATCTTAGCTTTGGCCCAGGATCTGGGTCTGAAATATGAGGAACTGGTTCGGACCGTCATGGATCCTGAGGATGAAAAGAGGGGCATTCCCGGTACGGAAGACGAGCCCCCAGCCACAGCCGCAGACATACCACTTTCAAGAACTGGTGCTTTACTTCTTATTGCTGCACACAACGTCAAGCAAGAGCTATATGCTTCAGCCAAGCAAGATGAGTCCTCATCTATTGCTATCTTCCCCGGTCACGCCGCCATACTCGCCAATTTTGTCGGCGCTCTAGGGCCTCAGACCGTCGGTATGGAGCCAGAAGCACTGCTTGACACGATTCTTACTTTTGGTCTGATTGCACTGGCAAGGAACAATGTCGGCGAGCCCAAAGACGACGAGTCATTTGCCCAATACCTCCAGACCATCTCGCTCATCTCGGCAAATTCGCCCTCACCAAGCCTACGAGGACATGCGCACTACCTGACAACAACCGTTTTACGATCGCACCCACACGACCTGGTTCGTTTAACATTCATCCGCGATACGCTTGAGCATTGTCCATACGAAAACCTCAAAGCAAGTGCCGTGTCGTGGCTGAAAGGCGAGACCCTGGAAGCAAATTCACCTCATGCACCATCTTCAGATGACGAAGACAAGCACACAAACATCTTCGCCACACCTGTCGCACTATCGACAGTTGCACCATTCCTATGGCCCGACCTCTCGAAGCATTATACTACCGAAACCAGCCTAGAAGAGTCATGGATGCAATTCCGCCAAGAGCTTGGTTTCTACGTCGCAGCACTCAACTTTTATTACTTGCTACTTCAAGCTCAGCATCTTCACAGCACACTGGGAATTCAGGAATTGAACGAGAATCATAGCATTCAATTGCATTACCTTGATGTGTTGAAGCAGACTGCAGCGCGCTTCCAGAAAGAACTGGCGTCGGGTGGTGGTGCGCTTGTTGTTGAGGGTGAGGAGGCGATAGAGCAGGGTAAGGCTGATGTAGGATTGCTAGAGAAGGTTATCGAGTGGGTTGAGAACGCATTGAAGAAGGTGTAGATGGCTACAAGGATGTCTACAGAATGGCTTTTGCAGTAATAATCACGGTTCTAGTACTTGTATGTATCGTCCAGTATATGCAGATTAAAAGCCGTAATGGATGATTTAGAGCTAGAAATGGACTCCAGTTCTCGTGGATGCACATGTTTCTGAGGGTCCTGGACTCGCTGGAAGAAGAAAAAAATAGCTTCGGCGGTTGTATGTGTTGTGCCGCAATATTCTATTTTTTTTTTCAATATGACTCGATGTACTTGCCAGGCAGCGACGTAGGGCTATGTGTCCACTGACCTTTTCTTGCCTTACTAATTTACAGCGACACACCCCCAAAAAAGAAGAAGAAGAAGAAGAAGAAGAAGAAGAAGAAGAAGAAAAGTGAAAACAAAGACGCATGTTCATGATGAGAATGAAGTTTGCTTGGTGCTTTATTACTACCCACATGTTCTAAAAACCTTGCCCATTCATCCCTCCAAAACTCATCCCACTATACGGCCCGCCCTGCGGCACCCAACCCCCAAAACTATCCGCCGTAAGATCGTTCCACAGATACAAATCGCCGTTCTGAAATGCCGACGAAAAATCACCCATGTCTGGTGTGAACGTCGTTTGATCGCCAATCGCTTGCGCGGGCGTGGTCGCGTTGAGCGCCATCTCATTGGTATTCCATGGTGTGGTGGTGGAATAAGCGTTCGCCATGCTGAAGTTTGGTACCGGCAATGGAGCTGGTTGTTGATGTCGTGCTGCAACGTGCGACGGTTTCAGTGCGGATGTAGCAGGTTGGTGATTAGGGTCAGCAAATGCCGGTGTTTGATTCCCTGTTGTCGTTCCACTTTCCTCGCTTGGTTGTGTTTTCCTCCTCTTCATGTGCCGTCCTTCTTTTCGCCATTCTTGATACTCGTCCCACCAGCTCTTCAGCTTTGCCTCGAGCAGGAAATTCCAATGACTGGGGTTTCGACACTTTTGCGGCCCAGCTGCATCACTTGTTTTTTTCAGCACGATGTCGAGATAGTAGCCTACTTTAAGGTTTTGGCTTTCTAGCAGTTCGCCCATTTCCGCGTCAGTACCGACGGCGTAATCTGCCTTCATTAATGTAACTAGCGAGTAGACTGCTCGGACGTAGAGAGCATTGGGTGATTTGCGTATCTCGTCGACGGGGACCGAGATGAAGAGATCCAATATCATATGTGCTGCGCTAATGCATTTCGTGGTTGCGTTGATTTGTAGCGCTGATCGGGAGAGAAGTGATTCGGGCTGGACGCAGTCGTCGTCAAGAGCGGGTAGTGTAATGTATCTATTTTTGAACTCGATGACTAGGGAGCACATCGTCGTCAGTATTAAGGAACGTCTTGGAAATTTACAAACTTCCTTACCGTCGTAGCGTCCACCATCCATACCAAACTCCCACATGGAAAGCATATCCGCATAATATTCAAGCTGAAGATTTACTAAAGAGCTTAGCAAGACGCATTTGCGAGAATGGAGCCCGACTTACATGTCATCACGTCGTCAGGGAACGATTTCCTCCAATCTTGCATCCTCCTGTCGAAGATACGTAGAATGATTTGCATACGCAGCTCTGAGAGACTAAAACTGGTACTTGCATCGTCGAAGCCAAATGCCGTATTTGCTTCATCCGCAATTCTCTGGAGCTTCAACCAAGCGACTATCCTCTTGTCTTCCAATAGTTTGGATTTCTCTAGAATCCCAAAACACTCCTCCATCCAGCTATTGAACAGCAGAATGTTGGGACGCTTCAACCTCATTGAGAAGCCAGCGCTGATGATATAGAGCAGCAAGATAGTGCGACAATGCTCCAATAACTCCTCAGGCGAAGATATCTTTTGTAGAGATCGGATGGCACGCTTGGGTAGTTGTTCATGTGTTCTGGGCTTCGATGTCAAGCCTAGCTCTAGCGCCATCGATGCTGCCATATTAATCCACTGGTATATCTGCAGCTGGCCTGGCGTCTTCGAAGGCGAGTAGTACACCACGGTGACTATCAACGCCTGAATAGCCTGGACGGACTTTTCGCCCTTGATAAAAGCAGAACGAGCGTATAGAAGCACCGCTTCTTCATGAAGTCGGTCAGACAAAGCAGACCCTTTGGAATGTGCAGCCGCAGCCATGATGGCATGAAAGAGTGCAGGTTTGTTCGCCCGGAGATCGAAAACATCCCAATGTTTTGGAATGGTGATGCCTGGACAAGCAGTGACCAGCTCTTTTCGCCAAATCCATAGGAGCTCACCTGCCAGGTCCTCCGAAACGACACCGCGATCTATTATATCGTTATCGGAAGAACCCAGAAACTCTTTGGGTGCGCCAGTGTCAGCGGGTCCTGCCGTTGTTGTTTTTCCGATAGGTGCGGCAAAACTACCAAATCTTGATATGGTGCTTGTAGTTGCCGTACTCGAATGCCTCTGGACAGGGGGTGGAGGCTCCTCTTCAGCAATTCCTTGTTCGTCTGACTCATCGTCTCCAGACTCATGCTCGCTGACATCGTTAGATGAACGTGCATTCGTCTTTAAAAGGCTGCGCATCTGTTGTATTTCTTTCTCTAGCTCTGTGACCCGCACATCTGTCCTCTTTCGTTGTCGCCTCTTGGCTGGTGGCGCAAAGGCGCAAATCCGGTTGGCCTTGGCGCATCGCTGACATTGAGATGAGCTTGCGTCTGAGTTCATGAGACATCGCACTTTGGAGATACGGCATGCTTCACAGGCGCGATTCAATGGCTGATTCTGGGATTTCTTTGGTAGTTCCGTGTCAGCGCTGTTGAAGAGTTGCTTCGGCACCGCCCATACATTGTGTGTGCCGGGTCGTTCGCCGACCTTATTGGTCTGGTCGAGCGTCATGCTGTCCCGGGATTTTTGTGATTATATGATCACGAAACGAAGCTCGAGTGCTGAAATGCGAGGCCTATGGTATGTGTGTATAATGGCCTATGCATAACTCCTTTAAGTTATCCTTGCTCTTACTAACTGCGCAATTCCATCTTTATCATCCGATAGCTCGACTAGGGCAAGAACGGAAGTCGAGTGGCGTATTCCAGGGGGACAGCAACAATTGTTCGGTAGAACCGTTTGTTGGCGAGCGTTGTGTGATACAAATTAGTAACCACCAGCCGAGTGCGAGAGCTGATATGTAGAAGGTCGCTGTATGACGAACATTGATGCCTGGAAGCCGTTGTCTGAGAAGGTCGCCGGCATGACCGGGGTTAGGGATGCATTAGCCCAAATTAGGAATATAAGTGGGTCTAGCAGAAACCTCGTGGCTAAACCCGTCAATGAGACGCATGGCTTCTCCACAACGGGCGGATACATTCTTGCAGCCATGGTTCAGATTTACGCTGAGCCTTTGGATGTAGTTGTCATGATGATCAGAAGCTGGGAGCCAGAGGGTATGAAGATCGGTTTCGCGCACGCAAGGAGCTGCGCCAAAATCAATCCCAAATGTCGTATTCGTTTACAAGGGAAGGAATGCTTACGCGTCAGGCACCCTGCTCTTCGCATGTGCATACGAAGAAATGCGTGTACACATGCGCCTTCCGTCACTACGCTAAGACGTGAGAAGGTCCCGACTCGCTAACCCATAGCTGAATTTATGCGCGTACACGATTTGAAACGCGTTTTGCTGATTTAAGCTTATCCACTTGTGTTTGCATACATCCCCAAGGAAAACAAAACATCTATGATATCAGTCTCGTACGCACTCATCCCGGGGTCACGATTACGCCCACGTCATGAGCAGGGCGTCCAATACATTATTCGACAACAACGGAGAATTGCATGAACGGTATGTGTGATGTAATTGAATTAACAGATGAGCTGATGCTCGCCAGGACTGTCAATATTGGTCATCTAGCACGACGCGCTATATCTCTCTGCCTGTCGTTGTTGCTAATATTGAGAAACACCCGCCAGAAGAGTTCACACGCGTACCTTCTACCGCAAGACCGCAAAGCATCTTGCTCTCCCTTCTGAATGCGACATGAACTCAAATCATCCGTTGAATACTTCATCCGTCTACGCAAGCCAAAACCAAACCTTTTCGAGAACGTTAAGCGGAATCTGTTCAGGCTATACCTCCGCATCAAGCGCCGCCTTGCCACTCCAGAAATCCGCCTCTTGTAGTTTCACCATCTTAGTGCGCTTGAACACCTTCCAGCACCCAAAGAACAGGCCGAAGATCAGAATGCCAATGTAGGCTGTGAAGAAGCTGGTGAGTTCGTCAGGTCCCCATGGTGCGGTAATAAAGACCTTGAAGCCATTGAGGAAGAAGATGAGCGCAAATTATATAGAGGCTATCCAGGCCGAGTAAGGTTGCCACCTGCTCCTGAAGACCATAGTGAAGCGATCGACGTTCTGAGCGATGCAGGCTTTGCGGAAGCGGGTGTAAGTGTAGCAGATGCAGCACCATGTGAAAACGTAAAGAGATGGAGGCGGTAATCCCGATGCAGTAGTATGGAACACCGTTCTTGTTGCACTTCAGGAGAAACCGAGGTGCCTGTTTGTTTTGGGCGATATGAACAGGTAGCGGGAAAAAGAGTACAGGAAGGCATTGCTGGACGAGGTGGCGGAAGTCAGGATAACGGCGTTGATAATGTGAGGTAGAACAGGGATACTGGCGTTCTTCATCGGGATAACCCACGGCGAAGACTAGGCACCTTTGGCGTTCTCGTTCGTCAGCTGGGGGTCATTCGAACTGACGGTCGTTCCGATAATGAAAGATCCAAGGACATAAAAAATTACGATGCGCCGGAAGACACGTCGCACGACCTTGGGGATGTTCTTGCGTGGGTCAGCGGCCTCACAAGCGGCAATGGCAACCATTTTCACAACACCGTACGAAAAGGCTGTGTTTACTAATGTGGACCAAAGGCCAGTGAAGCGTCCAGTACTACCAATCCCAACGTATTTTTTCATCGCGCCCTCCTTTCAATACCTGAAGCCTCTCCGGTCGGGGCCGGGACCACCACCAAGCATGATGATCAAGCCAAGGAGAAGTAACCCAGGATGGTGAGAATCTTGATCGAAGCAAAAACGAACTTGGCTTCTCCATATATCGAAACAGCGAAATCATTTAGGAAGAGGATGATGGCGATGACGATGGTGAGCCATATGGCAGGGTCGAGCCTGGAATATGAGGTCAGTAACTGATTGATTTGCGTGGTGCTGTGCACCACTCACTTTTCGTCTTGGTCCCAGAATTTGATCAGAACCGCCGCGGCGGATAACTCAACACAGAGCATAATTGAGCTGGTGTACCAGTTGTTCCAGCCGACGGCAAAACCAAGAGCAGGACCCGCATATCGGGCAGCGTACTGAGGTATAGCACCAGAGAGGAGAAGCAATGTAGCCATCTTGCAGAGACATTGCATCATGACAAGGATAGCAACTCCCGTGATGGCATATCCAAGTAGCACAGAGACAGGTCCAGCGTTCGCGAACGCGCCGCCGATACCGAGGAACAGATCCGTACCAATGGTACCACCCAGAGCAATGAATCGCATGTGACGAGACTTGAGACCTCGCTGAAAATATCCATAGTCCTCAGCCTTCTGGGCAGACCCGTAGAGACCAGCGGCCTCTGCAAGTGCATTGTCTTTATGATTGGTGACTTCTCCCGTGCCATGGTCAAAGGGGGGTTCACCAGCGACAGCATACTGCTGCTTCTCGTAGTCGGGGACAGCCATGATACAAGTCTTCTGGTCGCGTGTGTTGGTTGTAGGCAAGTGCCAACCTCAAAAGGTCCGTATGGTGTCCCAAAGAAGAAGGGCGTTCAATTTGCGCCTGCCAAGGGCGACACAGCAAAATGCAACACAACAAGGCAAGATGTGAGCGGATGAACAAGATTTAGTGGTCCCAATAAGCGGATAGACAGAAGCATAAGCTTGATCTTGATATGAAGAAGCTTGTGATAATCGCACATGGCCCTCAGCCAATGCCCATTCAGAGTCCCTGGCCATGGCACACAACAGCAGAATCCAGGCTAGACCAGAGCGGCAGCATATCCATGTAGCGGCGTAGCTCTCGTGGACTAGATGAAGGTGTTTAAGTCAGCGAATGGAACGACTGCAATGAGTAAGGCGCCACTACAGTTATTCACCTTGCAGCGATTGGGTGTCTGGAACTCAACAAGAGTTTTTGTGATAAGGACCAGACCATGGGTATTAGAGAAGGTGGCGTCGCGTGATGCAGTACAGCATGGAGCCTCGTTTATCCAACGTGGGGACTGCTTGTTTTGAAGCTTGTTCGCTTTCAAGCAAAAGTAGTACCGCTTCAGTCTGTCCGCGTCGTCGATACTCTGCAATCTCTGTTTGTTCCAAACCTTGTTGTTCCGAACGCTTTACGGCGGCACGATAGACACGAACTAAGCCTTAGATTTGGCATTGAGACAAGCCTCGCTGGCTCCGGAGCAAGCAGTTGCGAAAGTTGACTGCGTCGGGTCTTGTCCAGATCTGGGAGGGTTTCTAGAACAACTCCCGTGGTAAATGGCGCCGATGCTGTGTCGCTCTTATACGTCTAATGCCAAAATACGCGCGAGTTACAGCAACACTGATAAGGCCAGCCTGCCAAATACATGAAGTCAAGAGTTGACAGAGCTAGCCTATCACCAAGTATGTCGCGAGAGGGGTGACGTTTAGAAATGCTTGAAGCCACCTGTTTGTAGATTACCGGTGGCAATTTGCACTCACAAGTCTGCGCCATGTGACGCAAGCGTTCGTTTCCACCCAATAGCATGGAAAAAGATCAAGATACAGGAATCAGAGTGCTCTCATGGATGACCCGACCCGACCAACGTCGTGTGTGACCCATTTGCGGAGGCGCTCATACTCGGTATTCGCTATGCCCAGGGCTTTCTTGCTAGTACATCGATTGCTCTTGATCACAGGGTAGCTTTTAGGGTACTTTTCAGACTTTGTGGTATAGAATCAGTCTGTTCACTGGCGATCTAGAGTGCCACCGGTGGAAAATTGCAACGAGGCTCCTGGCTCACCGTTTATGGGATCGACTTATAGAGACATGTAACATACAGTGTATTCTTCACGCTGCAGTATTGAAGTCATCGATAGAAGAAGTAACATACAGTATATTCTTCATGCTGCTTGTTTCCCAGTTGCCAACGTTACTAATGGCTCAAAATCCTAGAACGTCCTGGTTGGCTCGTAAGCGCTCCTCTGATTGTCTGCCTAGGCCCATGCTCAGACAAGCACTCCGACTCTCTTACAACCGTGACATGTATCGCTTGTTCATGATAGTGATGCCAATCGTGGGAGGCCCTGGTATGTCTCCAACCGCTGCGATGCATGTTACTTGTGATAGTGTGCCACGGCGACCGTTCCAACGCCCGCCGCGTCTTAGCCGGGTCCTATCTTTGGCATGTCGTGGTGCTCACTCAGACCACTCAGATACTTGTTGAGCTCCTCCACCTTCTCTTTGTGTGTCTTGACGCCTTCTTTCTTCATCTTCTCTTCCAATCTCTTCCGTCGCATTTCATCGTATCGCTTCTCGGCCTCTGTCTTCTGTCTACTGCCGCCCTCTCTTATCGATCGCTCCGCAGTCTCAGGAGATATCGAGCGCGCAGGCGTACCCGAATGTGATTTGCGCGCGTCATTGTCTGGAGTAGGTCGTTTCGCGACATCAGTAGAGGCTTCGTCGGCGGCTTTCGTAGCATCGCTGGTAGACTTGGGCTTCTTCTTCTTTTTCTTCTTGTCGATTCCGGCGCCTTTGAGCTTGAGCGCGCCACCGGATGCCGCGGTGTAGTCCGACGACGGCATTGTGATTGTCCACCAATTCTTGGCTGCGAGTTTGGCGCCAGATGAGCGCGAACCTTGAAGATCGACCAACGGGCTGGCACGTGACTTCGAAAAGTGGGGCTATCACACCAGACGGGCCCCACCTCTTTGCGCTTCCCACCACTGCATCTCGTCGGTAAAATATCACCACCTGACATAGTACGCGTCGTTTCTATGTGAAGTCTCGTTTCTTTCTGGTGCTTTCCGTCGTATGCTATTTGTACATTGCATATCCACAATTGTATCCATCTTGAATCACGAATCAGCCCAAGCGGCTGTGCAGAGTCTAGTACGTCTCATGAAGAGATGGATATTACTTCTCACGGATAGTCGGCTGTATCTCTCAAGGACTCACCAAAAAGACTATTTCTTCCGAGAACGATATAGCACCTAGAGATAGAAAGCAACCTAGAAACGTCAAAAGTGTATGTTGGAGACATAAGACTGCCGTAGAAAGCTTGGTCAACGACTTTTATGGATCTATATTATATGCGCTAACCCTGCGTAATCATGTCTAATGAATATTTCAAAGCAGAATTGTCTCCATATTCGGAAAAGTTCAAGAACCGCCGCATCCACCTCGAGCGCGCTCCACGCTATTAATCTTCTTGCGCTTTGCCATCATGGGAGGTCAGGCCGTAGTCAGGATACATCGCAACATGAATCTTCCCGGCACCACCGTGATATGCTATCTTCATCTCTGCGCTTCGCCTCTCGATTAAGCCCTAATTCTCTCTTCCTCAAAAGTCGCATGCCTGTGCGAGTAAGTCTGCCAGCTCTTCTAGAGCCTCCTGATCGACCTTTGTAAAGCCATCAAGTTCCGCGCAATCAATATCAATAATTGCAACAACCTATCGCACGTGTCAGTCCACATCCCCTGAACTCTCCTGTTCTCATAGCAACCGTTTCAATTCCGACACGAACGTCATAGACAGGAAAAAAAAAGAAGAACGAAAGAAGGAAAGTACAAGAAGAACAAGGGAGAAAAAAGCACTTACCTTTCCATTCTGCACAATGGGCACAACAATCTCGCTCCGACTCGCTCCATCACAAGCAATGTGACCTGGAAATTTTTCTACATCTTCCACTAATTGCGTTGTCGCTTCTTTCGCTGCTGTCCCGCATACACCCCGACCAAATGCGATGACTTGACACGCTACTTGTCCTTGGAAGGGTCCGAGAAGCAGTCGCGATGAGTTTGATGGGTCTGTGAAGTAGAAGCCTGTCCAGTTGACGGCCGAGGATGGGGAGGGCAAGGAGTGATAAGCGTGCCAGAGGAGGGAGGCTGCATTCGAGAAGTTGCTGTTGCAAGTGGCATATTAGAAGAATATTCCAATGTGAAGTTTGGCATGCGATCTTGCACTGCTGAGGAAGGGTTGCGGAAAGTGCGGCTTACCAGACCTATGTGTACGTTAGTATATTGTATCAAGAAAAAAAGTCAACACGAAGAACAGCTTCTTACCCAATTCCTCTGTCCATCGAACAGCGATCTAGCTTGCTCCAGTACCTGCGCATATACGTCCTTTTTGCTCATGCCTTCGGCGAAACTCGATGAATCGGCGTGCACCTATCCTCACACGTATCAGCGAGCCCCCAAACCACATTCCCAGCCAAGAGCTTGGCAAGTCATATAGCATACCATGATGTCGTTGTCTTTAGTTGTTTTGCGATTGGTGAGAAGTTTCAGACGGGGGATTTTTTTTTACTCTCTTGTCGTACAGACACTCAGATTTCTTCCAAGTGCGATCGCCGATGCTTGCCGGGCCAGCAAACCCACACTTGGTAATTATGATGCAATGTAAACCTGGATATTACAGCGACGTTGGATCGGACACACGAGAATATGCGAAGCGATCCACGTGAGTAATGGGTTCGTGAGGGTGCGTATGACTGTTGCTCTATGTGTAGGTAGGCATTGTCGGGCTAGAAAAGGTTTAGACTACAAAACTTGCGATCGCGTCATCGTTGGCTCTGAAACCTACATTTCGCCTAAATTTATCTACGAGCTAATTACACAAGCAGTCTTTCTTGGTAGCGTTCATAGTAAATTGTTTCTTAACTGATTGAATGTATGATTCTGCATTCCTTGACGAGTTGCAGTCGAATCATGATACCCTGGCCAATGCCGCGCAATTGCTATATCACACAACTTTCAAAGCCAACACGCTTTGTGGTTGTATGGGTACTTGAATAGGCACACGTCCAAGTATCATGAAGCACAGAACAAGCTTGTTCCCATCACTAACCTTCCAGGATGGTCTTTTCTCGTGTCTAAGAAGGCCGGGTAGTATCATGTCACTCGGCGAAGCTTTCGTGTAGCAAACCCCTATCTCGGCCAAATCCCCACATGTCAAAGACTATTCTTTCTCCAAACTCCACATGGCCTTACAAGCCCAACAAAGAAATTTATGAACATACCACGAAGATTTCATGGTCACCACGTCTCATTCTACAGACTAACAGGTATATATTTTGCATGACACGCAATAATGCTTCATGGTAATTGGTCGGTTGGCGCAATGGTAGCGCGTGGCCCTCCTATGTTGCACAAACAGGTCAAGGCCAAGGTTGCGGGTTCGAGTCCCGTGCTGATCGTCGCAGAGGCAGTAAATCAATGCCAGGTCATGCCTGACAAGTTTGTGGTGATGGTGTTGACATGTACACATGTGCCTTTTTTTGTTCAGGCTGCAGGCCAACGTCACTAGAGGCTGGTACCAAGGTACATGTGTATAGGCGCTCTATCAAACATGCATGGATGCATGTCTTATGCAACCCCAAGCAAAGATGAAGGGATAGACTCACTTCGCAGTGCTGTCGTACTCATGTTGTACGTCGAGTAGGAAATGTTAGTTACATCTTCATTAGGCAGCAGGAATGGAGCCAGGGATTTTTTTTTGAAAAGTTTGAATTACGCTCATCATTAACTCATACACGTCATGAACATATCCGCAGTCAAGTTACCGCGAAAAAGGACAAGACTAAAGTAAAGCAATGCGGGAACCGTGACTAGTAACGTGACAGCGGGAAAAATTGACAAGAATATTCACACTCCATGCGCCCGCCCAATAATTTCCAGACAGTGATATCCCAACACCAATACGCAGACAGATGTGAACCAAAAACGCCTTTCCATGAATGAGACGTGTAGTGCCGAGCCCAATGGCATGCTGATCAGCGACAGTGGATTGACTTGGCCAACAATCGAAGTGACCATGATCGTACATGCTTTGTTCCAAGGCACCATGCCAGAACTCCGTGAAATGAAGATGGAGAATCAGAAGTCGAGATCCAGAAACGTTACTCATGACTTTGGTCGTGAAATGGCATTGCCAACGCTGCCAACACGACCGCTGGTCTTTCGTACACCCTTGCTGTCGGTGCTTCGGCGCGAAGGGCTCGAGCGGATTTTGCTCATGCTAATGCTGCCGTTGCCACTCTTCTCCTTGGGAGTCTTCGGCCGTGCGCTCGCTGGTGCAGTATTCTCGAGGTCGCTTTCCTCGCCGAACCCAAAAGAGGTATGCGTTACGGAGGTTTGGATGACAGACGTTGTGCTGAAAGCACGGCGCTGTTTGTCTTTATGGGTCGGTGATCGTGCTGGTGAACGCGACGATGTCCGCCGCGCGATCTGGCGGAGGTGGAATTCCTCATCCGACTCGCCGTCAAAGCGTGCGATATCCGCCCTGACCTCTGTGTGCGACTTTGTGAAGGGCTCGTTCTCGTCAATGCGCTGAGGTGATTGACGTGCTGCGTGACCGTAAAGTTTGCTAGTTTTTCGGGGCTGCCCTGGTGTCGGCGCAGGAAGGTTATCGTCCAGTACTCCGACATGTGCCGAATTGCTTCGCTCGTTAGACTCAATCTCACCAAGGGCAGAGCGCTTCTGGGATCCATTTGGCGGGGTGAAGGTTTGCCCGTTGCTAGCGAGGCGCTGCTTGTGCGGTGACTTTGTGGGTGTTGAGGGCATCATCTGAGCGAATTTTGCCTTCATGGTGTCCTCGTACCACCACTCGCGGAAAGTACCCTGGTTCAAGTGCAGCCAATGCTGCTGAGGACCAACGACCATGCCTGGGCGCATGAAGCGCATGTAGGCTATGATCTCGTTGGCGGTGAAGCCGTGCTTGTAGATCAGGTAGGCTCCGATGAGGCAACCAGTCCGTCCAAGACCAGCCTTGCAGTGAACAGCAATGCCGCGCTTCTGTACCGTGATCATGTCGTGCGCAAGGTTGACAAACTTGCGAACGAGCGACAACGGCGGGCAAGTTCCGTCATCGAAGATCATGTTCAAGTGCTGGATGCCGAGCTTGGTGAAGTATGAGGAAGAGTACAGCTCTGAGTTTAGTCGAACGACGAGTCCGATGTTGCGGGCGCAGAAATGCGAGAGAACGTTCTTGAAGGGGCTGGAAAGTCCCGATCGTTGGATCTCGGCAATGTTGGAAGGGAGTGTGGCGTACATGGGCGAGGATGTGGGGATCTCGTGTACGGGCTGTTGCTGCGGCGAGGCAAAGGCAAGGAAGTCGGGGGTGACCCAGTTGAAGTCGCCCATGTCGACACGTTCGTACTTCTCGTATCTGACAGGGTTAGCAATGGTTGTCATGGGGTAACAGAGCAGAACGTACTCCTCCAGGCTAAAGTCCTTGAGCCCGCAAAGGCCCTCTTCCTTGGCCTTCCATACACCGTAGATGACATCCTGGATGTTCAGCACATAGTCGGCCTGGCTGTAGCCGGCATCACGGAAGGGCATGCACGGCGGGTCCATTTGTGCAATGGGTGCAAGTGCAAGGTGAGGTGGCCATGACTGGATAAGCACCATGTAGCATGCTAGGATGCAAGCGGCGTTGGCGCGACCTAGGCATGTTAATGGCTGCGCGCAGGCGGCAAGGGCGGAGCATTCTTACTCCTCGAGTCGGCGCTGCTCCAGAAGACGACGGCGCGGTCTTCATTGGCGGGGTCGCCCAGGACTTCGTGCAGCTGGACAGCGAATCGGTACAGGTGGCCAATGTGCAGCGGGCCAAAGTCGCCGTGGAAGGCGTTGTACAGCAGCGTCTTGTCGATGCTGAAGTAGACGGGAGGATGCGCCGCCTTGTGGGCAGCCGTGGGGCCTTGAGCGCGCGACGACCGCTTCGATGGCGATTGGCTCTGCTTGGGGTACGGGAAGGGAGTCGACGCATCCGGCGCGTACGTGTACGAAGCCAGATAGAGTCGGTCTTGGATGTACTAGATTGCACCATGCATCAGAACGAGGAGTCCCGCCGGCGCCTGGTTATTATTGTTGTGATGCTCACCTCGATGACCTGCCCGTAGCTGGTCGTGGACGCGCGAGGCATCTTGGCTACTCGTTCGCGGGGAGAAGACATGTGAAGGAAGCGGCGACCCTCGGAGTGCTTGCGTCGTCCAGTGGGGGAAGCGACGACCGGCTGCTGCGATGATGTTGGGACGAGAGGCGGACTGGCTATGAAAGCAGCGGCCTGGGCAGCGCAGCGCAATGGCGGAGGGGTGTTGTCGTTCTGGAGCTGTCGGCGGGGATGCCGTCTGCTGGTCCTGCTGCGGTCCGAGTAAGGAATAACTGTAATGATGGGTGACCGGCGGATGGTAGCAAGTTTAAGCACATCTTCCTGTTGTTGTTGTTGTTTACGGGCGCACGGACGCACCCACTAGCTCCACTCTAGGTTTCGGCATGCCCGCCAACACCATCATAACAACTCTAGACTTCCGGGCCCGAGCTTCATCACAACAAGGCACCAAGGGAGGCCCTCCCTGCTGTTTACCGGGCGCACTGCCCGTTGGTATGCTCCTGCTCATGCATGTCTTTGGTGTCTCTCCATGCCCATATATCTATGTCTAGGACGAATCTTGTCTCTTAGGAAACGAGCGGTGTCTGCCATCTCCCTGCCGCTGTCGTTTTGCACATGACCTCACAGGGTCCAGTGTACGGGCTGCCTGCATTTCGATTGATGCATGAATTGCGGCCACTTGGCACCACCTGCGATAGAGCCCGCTGCCATCGCCATCGTACGCACACCGTGCATCTGGACTAGTTTCTTGGTATTCTTTTTTGACCTGCTACTCCAGTAGCCGCGCCGGCGTCACAATACGTGCCGTCGTGGTGTGTAGAGTCGTGTTTTGCGAGGTACATGATATCGATAAGCGTTAGCTGCCTCCGAAGACGGGCGCTACAAATCCAGTGGAGCATCGCTTGCCAACCGCAGTCAAGGTTTCACCCACATTGCGCCCAAACACCAATTTCCCGATTTCCCAATTTGGCCATAGATTCGTTTGCTGGCCATGATCCGGAGAGGCAGAACAGAGGGATGGCTCAAACAGCCCATTGAAGCCTTGCCCACGTGGGCTACCTTCCACGGGGTCAAATTCAACAACGTCAAAGTCGCACCTTTACCTGGCTACGAAGAGAGAGGATCGACTGTCATCGCCGATCAGAAGCTCCAAGGAGGCCATGTCGACCCTCTACTCGTAGTGCCGAAAGATCTAATCATTTCTCGTCAAAACATAGACCTTGTCTCAAAGTCGGACCATCACTTACGGGAGCTCCTCGAAGCCCTCGGAGATTTTGGAAGGGTGTGTTAGAAGTCTTCAAACTCTATCAAACAGGGGTGACATTGACCGTTTGCAGACGACAAGAGGCGCCGTGCTTACATTTCTACTTTTCCAAGCTACAGTCTGCTGTCCGCATACCAAGGACGTCGGTGTTTTGAACCCCCTCACCGAATACATCAAGTTTCTTCCAGATGAACTGCTTCCCACATTCTGGACCGAGGAAGAGCGGGAGCTTCTGGTGGGAACGACACTTAAGCCTGCAGTCAGCGCGAAGCTCAACAGTCTCTTGCGCGAATTTGACCATCTGCGAGCCGCCACAGAGTCGATTCCTTGGTGCAACAAGTACTGGTGGGATGAAGATCATGGCATGCTCAACTTTGATGACTGGATGCGCGTTGACGCCATGTATAGGTCTAGAGCACTGGAGTTTCCGGGCGCTGGCGATTGCATGATGCCATGCGTTGATATGGCTAATCACGCATCAGGAGATGCAACTGCCGCGTTGTATGAGACCGACAATGACGGAAATGGCTTGCTCCTTCTTCGGGAGGGCAAGTGCCTTGGACACGGCGATGAAGTAACCATCACGTAGGTCAACACTAGGATGCAAGTATGTTGTGCTGACCAATACAGATACGGCGACGATAAAGGTGCATGCGAAAACATCTTCTCGTACGGATTTCTTGACGATGCGATGGCCTCTGCGAAGGTCATGTTTCTAGATCTTGACATTCCAGACGACGATCCCCTCAGACCAGCAAAAATCCATGTCTCCGAGGAAGCGCCCGGATTTCGCATCTTCGAGAAACATGGCGCTATCGACTGGGAAGGTGACTTCATATGGCTTGTCGTAGTCAACGAAGAAGATGGTCTAGACTTCAAGGTTAGACAAACCACTGATGGCAAGAGAGACATCCAGACATTTTGGAAAGAAGGCGAGTTAGACACATCAAAGCTACGTCAGCATCTTGAAGAAGATCCAGCATGGGATGTCTTCCAACTACGTGCGACGGTACTATTGCAGAACCGCATCGATACACAGATCGAGACGCTCAGGGGGGCCAAGGGCACCAAGCGTGAAGCTACAGTCCGAGACATGCCGTGGATACTTGCGGAGAGACTCAGAAGCTTAGAGTTAGACATGCTTCAGCGTGCCGCATCCACCTTTGACAGCCAGGTAAGAGCCGCTTGTTTCGTGCTCCATACCGCGTGTTTCGGATGATTACCTACAGCCTGCTCTTTTCTGAGACCATGTTTTCAAACGTTGACGCTGCATGATGCAATCCTGACCGCCTTCTTCGTCTGCAACATGCGCTCCATCGGTCGGACATCTAGATCGCGTCCCTGCAGCTGCCACGTGCAGCCATAGGTGTCTTAGACTATCCTAGAGACTGACGTCGCTTACAGAGAGCCAAACTATTAGACTCACCAGTCGTTGTACACTACCTAGGCTTGGACGAGGAAGCTGAAGAAGAAGAGGTTGATTTTTCTTGAACACACAAGGCCCCCCATATATCGCTCCTGTACAAGAGGGCCCCGTCCACATCACGCTTTCTTAATTGTCTATCGTCCTTGTCTCAATAGTTCTGCCTAAAGTATCGGCAGTCATGCCACATTCCGACATGCATGTATCGTAGTTGGTATGAGGATACCATATTGTACGTTCAAAGTCGAAGGCGGCAATTGATCGCGCATCTGTACGAATAATGTGGCTTGAGCGGCTTGACTGGCACAAGCGGCTTGCCGCGTCGCCCAGAATGTGTTCGCCCCCGGTCTACACCACCAATTTCGATGCCTACCATAGCGGTATGCAGACCGCGAGTGGCGTGATACGGATCGCCCGCTGCCTCTCCAAGCTTCTGGAAGAATGTCAGGGTGGCGCCGGGATATGCCAAACCTGGATATGATGTGCTTGAATGTATTTGAAGAGCAAGCAACAAGTGTATGCTGCGCATAGCGGGTGGCTTCTTGCGCTACACCTTCGAACGCGACGGTTCTTAGGTTGACTTCAATACAGCCAGCTCGATGCAGGGCTAGGACATCACGGGGCGGATGGCAGTCACAGAGGGCGACATCCGAGCATTCGGGCCGACCTCCACGGTGATCTGAGGCTATAGCCCCAGGTGTTCTCCATCGCTGAAACCAACACCCCGCAGGTGGCTGAAATGCGCTCATCGCAAGAGGTGTTGATGGATGCCGAGACGGACCGTCGTAATTCTGACAAGCAAGAGGCGCCCCGGATGCTGAGTGCAGCAAATGAGAGTTACGGTTTAGTGGCTAGTGATGAGCGAAAATGTATCGGCGAGGATGCGCTGCTCGCTGATGGGATGGCGCCTATCCGCCCCGCAGCCACCCACAAATTCCCCAGGATACCACTAAGCCAGGGTAGCAGGTGGCAGCGTACATTTGCCAGGCCGTCCCCATTTCTCCCGCCCACCTTTTCCCCTCGTGGACTCTACGCACCTGCCCAGCTTGCACTTATCCTATTGCTGCCCTACTGCGACACTACGGTGATAGCACTCTGCTTTTCTTGAGGAAGACATTAAATTTTCCAGAATATCCGCTTGTCATCCATACGCGAATACCGGAGCGCCGGATGTCAAAACGTGACACGACCTATTAGCGAACGCCCATTGGGCCTCCTACAAACAGTATCACCACACCGACGACGCGCAGCGAATCATCGCCACCATGCCCGGAATCTTGCCTATGAAGGTGATAAAAGTCGGTTCAAGCTGTCAGAGCCGCATCGCCCAAGCCTGCGATCGCTGTCGCTCAAAAAAGATACGATGCGACGGGATCCGCCCCAGCTGCACGCAATGCACCAATGTCGGATTCGAGTGCAAAACCAGCGATAAGCTCAGCCGCCGCGCCTTTCCCAGAGGATACACAGAGTCATTGGAAGAGCGCATCCGCGCTCTGGAGAGCGAAGTCCGAGAACTAAAGGAACTACTCGACGAGAAGGATGAGAAAATCGACATGCTCTCGCGCATCCACTCGCAATCTACTGCAAGACGGCCGTCGCTACCTTCGCCGGGCTCTTCCGAGACCCCCGAAGAATCACAAGAGAAAGACGACACATTCAAGGTGCAACAGGCACCACATCTGCTCGACGACGTCAATCATGATTCTTATTTTGTCGGAAACTCTGGTGGACGAACCTTTGTTGGTACAACACCCTCATTCCTCCTGGCAGTGTATCATGTCTAATATTCGGCAGAGGCGTTCAAGCAGAAAGCACAAGAGACAGGCAGACTATCCACCGATATTGACTCGGGTACCTTCTTCGGCGCGGGTGCAAAGGCAGATGCGACTCAATCTAGGCGCACCGTCTCGTTCAAGGCCCCTCCCCGTCTGGTCTCGGACCAGATGATCAACATCTTCTTCCAGGAGTGGGCGCCCTTGTTTCCAATCCTCCACCGCCCCTCATTCTTGGCGCTATATGAGCAGTATGTTGCCAGCCCAGACTCCATAAGCGAGAAGAAGTCAATTGCGGAGCTCAACTTGGTCTTTGGAATCGCTGCGCTATCAAGCGATGTATGTAAATCCCCTCCTCCCTTGTGTCTTTAGCTGTGCATTGACTATCCTCAAGCCTCGCGACGGTCAAGATGTCGATTCATTCGAAGCTCAATGGCAGAGCACAGTCGAGAGCTTCTTGATGGACAATGACATAGCAACCCTACAGTGTCTTGTCCTTGCCCAGATCTTCTGCCTGCTGAGAGCTGATTATTCCCGGGTGCTCAAGTATAAGGGTTTGGCTGTCGGCCTGTCACAACGACTTGGCTTGCATCAATCCCAGAAGCGCTTCGCACTTGGTGCACTGACTAGCGAAACGCGTAAGAAAGTATTCTGGTCATTATATACCGTTGACTGGTAAGTTTCCAGCGATCGAGAATCTACCGTCACATTGCTGACCCCCCTACAGCCTTTCCGCCGCACACCTAGGCCTCCCGAAACTCATCCGTGAGGAGGATGTGCACTGCGAATATCCAGTAGATGCCGATGACGAATACGTCACCGAGAAGGGCTTCCTGCCGACCCTGCCCGGCGAGTACACCAAGCTTTCCAGCGCACTAGCGCTCTTCCGCCTGTCGCGGGTCTTGTCCAGAGTCCTCACGGAGCTCTACCCCGGATCGGCATCACACGACATCTCCTTCCGCACCATTGCGTCGCTAGCCGAAAATCTAGAGGACTGGCAGACAAATCTCGCGCCGCACCTCAAGCTTACATTCGCGCACGACAAGCCAAGTACCAATGTTACCAGTAGCCGGGCTCCTGTCTTGGTATATACTCCATGTGCCGCTGCGTTTCTGATTGCTAACGATATTAGTCTCTTGTCTACCATCATATCAGAGCATTGGTGCATCGCCCGGCGGTCGTTGCTAATCTTGGCGACAAAGCCTCTTCAGCCGTGGTAGCTGTGGGCGATGCCTGCAAACATATTGTGCAAATTGTCGAGCTTCTTGATGAGCGCAAACTCAGCTTCTCTTTCTGCCTCAACCGCAATGAGGTACTCGTACAAGCTGGCTTTGGTCTGCTCTTCCAGACACTGAGCCTTGCTCGTGAAGGTAAGCTCATCAAGGACAGCAACCGCCTCGTCTGCACCGTTATGGACATGCTCGAGCGCGGGAATGCTGCTGGCTACACCGAGTTTCGCCGGGTAGGCTGTGGTATTGTGGCTGTTCCACGTGTGGAGCAGATGTCAGCACCGTCGCTATCGCGAAACAATTCAGAAAGCAACATGGGGGCACCTTTGGATACCTTCTGTGCGACGCAAAAGTCACTCAAGGCTTTGGCAGCACGCTTCTCTCCAAGTGCCATGAAGTCTACTCGTCCAGAGTCTCAGGAACCGCGCCGCGCCACTCTTCATGCACTCTCCCCCCACGTAGGCTCACATCCTAACCACTCGTCAACGAGTCTATCGTCAATTCAATCGGAACCCCCGGTCGCTCGCTCAGAGCCAACCTTGAGTCCGTTATCCCACCGTGCGTCTTTCTCGATGCTGAACAAGCGTCGCCCAAGTCAACCCGTCAGTCAGCAGCAGCAACGCAACATCGACTATATGTCCTTTGCCACAGATCCATTGGCCAGTTATACCATGCAAAACAACAATCCAGCTATCAAGTCTGAAGTTTCATCGTCCGACTGGGAGCGTCTTCTCTCATCACTGGACAATGGCCAAACGAATATCTACGATACCATTTACGGAGGCCCACCAGCTGACGCTCTGGTCGATGTTGCACCCCTTTCTGCTAGTGCAGACAGCAGTGCGACATGGTCGCCAAATGTTTGGAACTGGGATAGCTACAGCTCGGAAGCTCCTCCTCCGCAAAGCGTTCTCAGCTTCAGTGACGAGAGCTTGACCAGTGGCGAAGACTACAGCAATGTTGCTTGTGACTATGGGTCCACGCCTGGAAGCGATAGATTGTACCCTGGTATCATGATTCCTGGCGATTACGAGAACTCTTCGAATTTGAATGGGCTCGATGGCACTTATTGCGGATTGTGATCGGTTGACTATAAGAATATTACGACGTCATGACAAGTGTATATATGGAGAACAGGTGTCTGGTTCCAGTTAGGTCAAGGAGTACATGGGTGTACTGGATGCAAGTTGCTATCTAATTTGACTTTTAGCTCCCTTTTGAGATACCACGCTCTTTGCACGAGCTAAAACATGCGATTGGAACTATCAATTTGTAGATGTTTATACAAGCTCATCCTGTTTCTTTTTTGCAATGGTAGTTGACAAAAACTCTGGGCTGGTCATCGTACACGTATTCCTAGTTGACTTGAACACATACAACGTCTGCCTATATCCTAGAACCCGGCTCCACCGCCTAAAGTGCCCCCCACACATACGGCTGCTAAAATCCACATCTTACCCCAACATTCTCGGACTAACGCCAAGAATCCTTATTTCCCACTTGGAAAAGCAACTCGATTGTGAATGTGCACCCGTTTCTCCCTCAGGACAAGGACAACATTGATCATCTGCACGCTACCCGCCTCTCTCTCTCTCTCTCTCTCTCTCTCTCTCTCCTTCCTTTTTTCCTTTCCATCTCGACCTTTAATGTCCACTAATACTCTCTTCCGTTATCGGAACCAACCCCCCCCCTCCGGATAAAAGGAAGTAGTCTCAGCCACACACCCTAAAAACAGACCATAGCTTAGACGTAAACTACAAATGTGCCCCCACATCCAGGCTAACAAGGGAAGACACGGCACAGGGGGAGGCAGGAGGGGCGAAAGGGACAAGGTTTCTGTCTCGCACGTGGAGATTATGCGGGGTAGCCGCGCTTGTTGGAAGATTCTAGGGCGTTGGCAAGGGTCAGGATGGTCACCTCGCTTTACCTGGTTTTGCCTTGCAGATGAGATGCTGCGTTGTCATGATGGGAGCCGCTTTCGTGGGGACGAAGAAGAGTAGAGGTGATGAGGCGGCTCTTTTGGAGAAGACATGGTATTGATGGATGACTTTAATGATTCGGATATGAACAAGGTTGTGGGATAGGCAAAGGAGCCTTTCTTACGGAAGAGTCGGAACGCAGATGACTAGGTTTCCATGACTCGATGCTTTTGGAGCAAAAAGGCACGATTCCCAAGGAGTTTCACGATGCGCAGCGTCATGATCGCTGGGGAGAGTAGTAGGACGAACATAACGGTCAACGTCATGCATCGCGTTGGACAAGGATGATGACGATGTGCATATATCTGTGTTTGGAGATAGCTACGCAAAGAGGTCATTCTTTCCAGCCAATAGATGCTTTACTTTTGCCCTTTCTCTATATAGTTCGCTGATCCGCAGCACTGTTCAAAAGACGGGCCCAGAGTTGGTCGCGATAGTGATGGTGTGCATGAGACGAAGAGGCTGGCAGCTGGGGACGTTGAAATGCAGGGCGGGCCAAGTGAAATCAAGCCATGTCATTGCAGGCGCATGGCTAATATTCTGGGCGTCCCTAACGTCAAGGCTCTCGCTGGGATATGGCGGCAGTTGAAATATCTGCATGACCGGGAGGATCCGGAGACGGCAGAGATGATGCTTGTGACGAAAGGAGCAGTATGGCGTGATCCACACTCGGCAGGTTCACTAACTACCGGTCTCCCCAGGCTTGGATCGTATCGCTCATGCCGACAGAGCCTCCATCTCCTGGCAAATATACTATCCAAATGTAGAACCCTGCCTAGCGTAGGAACTCGGCGTTCAGATATTCGATAAAGACCTCCTTTATCCTTGCTTTAGAGAAACTGTGTTGTCGGTTCAGAGTGATAAATTGGCGGCGTATGCGCTGGAGTTGCGGGAGGGTCATGGGCGTCGCTGGCAGCTCAATCGGCTTCTCGACATCGGCTACGGCTATCTCACCACCTCCTTCACCGGCGTGGTCTTTCTGGTATACCATGATTTGCGCGAGGATATCGGACGTCGTCTTGTCGAGTTCGTACAGGTAGTTCTGCTCGGTCGCCGGTTTCTACTAGACGTTAGAAGGCGGCAACGGGGATGAACTCAGAACACACACCAGCACTGTCGCCAGGTTGGGCTTGACAGTCTTCATCTTGCCGTCGCTGCCTACCATGGCATCCCATATCTGGTCGCACGGCGGCGTCTCGTCTTCCTCGACCACGATGAACAAGGGGCTGTCCCACCGTGTCATACCATTGGGCTCTTCATAGCGAAAGATCAGGTTCTCAAAAACATCCTCGTCATATCCCCCGTCCTTCTCTGTATCCGCCAAGAGCTTCTGGTTGTTCTCGCGGCATCGATCGGGCGCGGTACCTACGTGCAGCTCTAGGACTGTCAGCTTGGTGCCTCTCCATGCGCACACGGTATACTGACAACGCAGCTGGGGGTCTGTAGCGCTTTGGCCTCGCAGTACAACTGGTACCGGAAGCCCTTGATGTAGTTTAAGCCGTCTGCGATGACGATGTCATCACGCGACAGGATTCTCTTGACGGCGGAATATTCTTCCGCACGGGCGTCCTTTTCGGCTTTGGCCGTGTGGTAGACGGATCGCGGCACACCAAGCGACTGATCGTTGATGAGGTGTACTTTTAGTCGCGAAGTGCGCGCATCGGGGGGCGAGTTGGCAATTTTGCGCTCGAAGTGTTCTTGCAGCTGTTTAGCTCTCGTAGTCTTGCCCGCCGAAGGGAAGCCTTGGGCGGGTTAGCGAAGATAGAGGGGGAGGCGACATGAAGGGGAAGGTGGAACCTGAGATTAGGACAAGCTGCCCGCGTCAGTAGCGAGTCTGGGGAAAGTTCGACGAGAGACTCACTGGCATGATGCGAGTAGGGCGAGTAATTGTCCGTCTAGAAGTGGTAATCCGTAAGGACTAGAGGAAGTTGGCGTCGAGACGCCATGGCAAGCATCAGTAGATTGGCCGGTGACGAAATTCGCAGGCTAGGAATTCCGAGCCGCGGCCCAGGTAGTCCTGATCAAGCATGCCCTATCTTGCGGCCACTTTCTGCTGCCTGTTCCCTGCTTTTTTTTTGGCTCATCTCTTGTTCTCCCGATTACTGCCTCATATAGAGATTGTCTAGACACACACACACGCGCAGTAACCGTCCCAGATTTGTGCAGGAGATCGCCATTGCAGGGTAATATCCAAGGGTCCTTGTACGCTACTACGGCTCCACTACTATTTACTTTACCCAACCCGCTCCTCTGTTGCGATCGCTCCACCGCTCTACTACTCTACTCTTCGCCATTCTCCGACCATCAGTAGACCAACCCACACTCGCAACCATGTCCAATTGCTCGCAACAGACGTACGGCACGCCGACTCGACCAGTCTTCTCTGCTCTCCAGACCTCCAGCCTTGCTACCCCGAACTACAATAGCACCGCCGCCTCCAGCAATGCCTCCCGATCGTCGACAGCGTCTGCACCGCCCGTCTCACCGTCATCTAGCCCTCAGAACCAGCCATACTTTGGCTCCCTGGACCAGCAGTCGCACCAGCAACAGCAACGCGTACAGGCCCAGCGACACCCCAGTTTCGAGTACCAGCCGAACAGAGCGGGATCCGGTCAGACTGCAGCTGAGACGACAAACTACCTCAACCAGGCCGCGCTACTTGCTGAGGCTGCGAAACGAGCACAGATGGCTTGCGTCATGCGAGATCTTGACGGCATGGAATTATGAGTTTCCAGCAAGAAACTGACTGCGACGTGGCAAAGATTACTACAACAAACGATACTCTGCTATCGTCAAGACGGTGTAGCGATTCCTTTTCCGTGAGCGTTTTGCCGGTAAAAGTCGGCCGTGAGCCGTCACTTCAGTTGAATCTTCGAAGCGGAGTGGGTCCAGACGACAAAAGTCTTCAATTCTCTTACGAGGCTGCAAATCACTCCACCATTCTCACCGGAAAACGTTTTCGCGCTGATCGTCTCTCTTCTTTGCAAAGTCAGACAACCTCTCACGACAACCAGTTTAATCTCGGGCCGCTATCAAGCACAGACTTTCCCGGAGACGACTTTCCCGCTAATTATCTTCCGGCAGAACCTACTATTACCCAAGTTCATCTCACCTTGTACATATTTCTCCACTTATCGGTCCGACTTTCATGTGTCGCCCTGTCACACCTTCCTCTTCTTGCCATCGTTTCCTACTTACTATGTCTTTCTTTTCTCTTTTTTTCCATAGCTTGGAGTTGTTTGGCGAAGCAGAACACACATACATACGTACACCGGAACTTTGTTCCTCTTCTCATACACGGCGGCGACAATGGCTATAGTCTAGACAGCTTATCTTATTTTTTTGCAGGAAGACGCACGAAACCCGATGAAGGAACGCTTAGATGGTCATTGGTTGTTAAGTTTAGATATAGTATGTGCATGCAGATGCAGCAGACATGGTTATCAATCAAGCAAACCCTGTCTGATCTCTAGTAGGCAAGTCAACGTTGTTCGTTAAAGCGAGCCGAGGTACAAAGGATGCTCGCTTGCACCGCCAACAGTCTGTGCTGTTTCGCGCAAGCCAAATGACTATCGCTGAGACGTTGATTTGCAGATTGAGTACCGCTAGCAATACTTGCGTTTGGCACATGTCAATACATCACTGCTGCTGCCAGGAGCAGTACTTACTGGAACGCCGTCGCTCAGTCAACTCCACTCCATCGCGCACCTCCCCGACAAGTACGCAAGCGCCAAAGGACAGAAAACAAGGTGGTGTGAGTAGAACAAAGGACCAATTAGACTTTCTCTTCACCCACCCTTGTTTCGCAGAAGAAGCAAGATAGTCAGGCATAAGCACCTCTCAACGAGAAAACCCATCTCGTGTCCGCTGCTTGGATACTAGATACATCTCGTAAAGTAGGAAAGTGCATGTCCGCTGTTATAATCGTAGGTTCGTCTGCTCGAACTTCCATGTTGCGACCCTGCCGTACACACATGTGGTTTATGGTAGCATACAAACGTAAGTCGATGCTTGAAGTTTGTACAAGTCAACAAAAAAAACAGGTTTACGAGTTACTATTGCGATACACAGGCTAAGTGATCGACTCTCAAGACGTTGGAAAGTACAGCTCATGTATCGCAAACCAAACACCCCTCATCCACACAAACCCAAAAGCTAGCCCAGAACCGCGGACACCAAAAGCGCAATATACTGACCATTGCACTCGAGAGACAAAATAACCTTGTTTCGTCCATAGGCTTCGCCAAACCTGGTATCAAGGACCGCCGCCATCACCACCGTTCAGCCTTGTGCGGGGTCTTCCCGCAAACCAACCTCTCTCTCTCTCTCCTCCCCCCCCCCCCCCCCCCCCTCAACAGCCCGTAACCCACTTTGACCGGAAGAAGAAAACGCGAAAGGCGGGAGCCAAGGCGCATACACATACATGCATGGAAGGTGCTTACGCTTGCATCGCGGCACAGGAGGACAAAGCGGGAAAAGAGCAGAAAAGGATAGACTTGGGCTGACAAAGCGTGTGGTTGGCACACCACTTGTTTGCCTTAGATGCGGCTCAACCACTCTTGTTCGCTTGAACTTTCTCCACAGGTGCCAACACGGGAACCGTACCCTTTTTCTTTTACTGTTGCTGTTCGTCGTTCAGACACGAGCCCTCTTGGCAGCGCCTTATGGGTTTAGTCGTCCATTCGTGAGGCGCCAGACGACTCCTGTCCTCCCTCTTGCTGTCAGACCTTGACAGCGACCATTTCCTTGATGCTGAGGGTGCGGCGTGGATGGATGAGGATGGGCGGCTGAAGTCTATTACGACAATGGTGCCTAATGCGTTGTCATCGCTTGGGCTGTATGAACGCCCTGCTTTGATCATGAAAACGAAGCGTTGCTCATCCAGAACACCAGTGACGCTCCTGGTGTGTGAGGGGTTGCCAGATGGTAGCGGCGGGTTGAGTATACCGTGCAATTGTTTCGAGCAAGGGCAGTAAGACGCTGGCGGTGGCCACATGCGAATGGGCGATTGCCGATACCGTGTTGTGCTGTCAACGAAGTTATTCCTGGTCTCGGTAATGGGTGCTTTCCCCTTGCCATTCGAGCGAAGGTAATTGGGCCCAAGTTCGCGTCGTGATCCTATTCGAAGCCTGAGACACGGCGGCTGTGAAAGGTCGTTGCAGCATCGATCGTCCTCCACTAGATCGAGAAAAGAACTGCACCCATAACTATAGGCCCTGAACTTCGTTCTTGCAAGCATGAAAGAGCGTGGTGAAGGCTCAGTACTGGAGAACTCCGGGTGCTGGCTCCAGCTGTACAGATGGGGTGTAGGCTTCCAGTGTGGTTTATTGGATGAGTCTAGCAACGATCGGAAAATGTCATCCTCAGGCAAGTAGAGATCATCAGACAAGTCCGCCATCTCATCGTCATTACCAAACTCTAGTTTCGTGACGTAAAATGTACGCGATTGGTGAGAAGATGCTTGAGCCCATTCTCGCCGTGACTCTACAATCATTGTCTCATTGGTACGTTCATCGAGCTGAAGCGCGAGATCGGTCCACGAATCATGGATTGGGCCTTGTTTGTGCTGGCGACGATACAGACGCTCGTCCTTGTCGACACTTTCTGGCAAGGGTGAATCAAGTGGGAAGCGAACGACATGGTAGAAGGATGTGTAGTCGATCTCCTCGACCTCAAATGTGCCTTGATTAGAGACTGCATAGAAGTAGTCGTCATGTATCTCGAATGCGACAGTCGAGCCGATGTCAGAGCCGTGAAAATTATCCAACAGCAGTGGCTTTTCTTGGTCTGGTAGTTCCGAGTCCTGGATTAGAGATATGCCGTTAATCTCCCATTTGTGATGACCATCGTCCCCTCTTCCTGTATGTGTACCGTAGTAGAGATAACTGGCAGTGTGTCTAACGAAAAGCTTGGAGCTTGATGTGAGCCGCACCACCCCGACGAGTCTTCCGTCATCTGGGGATTCAAATGTGGTACGAATGGCAAGGATGTAACTATCACCTGAGGAACTGTTCCATGTGACATGAAGTGCGAGTATTCCGTCAGCATAATTGAGTAGATGCACGCCGAAGTTCCTGTATGATGCAGAAGAATCCTTCAGGATGGGTTGAATGATAGTGGCGAGGTCGAGATCAAGATTGTTTGACTGTGATCGTAAATTCGAGACGTGAATCCCATTGCCATTCAGTACGCAAATAATGCCTTGCCGATAAACAAAAGTATTACCATGGCCCCATATGCGAGCCGAAAAAGGATTCGCGGTAGAAAAAGCATTTCTTCTGTCGTAGATACCTTGGAGTGCTTGCTGGTAGGTAATTTGCTGTGCTTGTGCTAGACTTGCCTCTTCGGTATAATGGTAGTCAGTCTGTCAGCAACGTCAGCTTTCTATGTAAGCAACGATGTTTTTACGGCTGTGCTTACTTCGACGGTACTCCTGCAAACAGTCCGTTCGTCTAACAAAGCCCCCAATTGTTTGCATGTTTGACCGAGGTGAACAATGTCTTCAAGGGACAAATTCGAAACAACACAGAATAACAAGTCGAAGGGGAGTCGATCCAGAGAGATAGTCATGAAACGCGAGCCGGCTATAGGAAATGGACGAGTATAAAGCGGGGAACGCACGTGAACTAAATTTGATGCAAGTAATGGAGCCGAGATCAAGAAGGACGCTGCAATAAAACGGATAATCAAGGATGAGATGTCGGTCTAGCAGGTGGCTGGCCAGCTGAACGTTACTGCACGAGAAATACATCACAGAAGAGGACCTTTGAAGTGCTCAGGCTTCGCAGAGCCTCAACTCTTGACCGCACTAAGCTAATCCATGCTCGATCCTGATCAGGCTGAGGATCACAAAGACCATTAGCCGCAAAAAGTGAAGCTGTGCCTGGCTCATTGGATGCCAACCCTGTGTGCGAATTGTATACCAGTTAAAGCACGTAATTGGAAAGGCCGTGTCACTTTTGGAAACACAACGAGATTCTGACAACAAAGAAGAGGCTGGCTCGTCCAGGTACACCACCGGTGGACACAGCAAGTGCCTGGGGGTTTCAGAGCCGCATCGGAACCTGATGTGGGTTAGCGGTTTCATGTGACCGAGGAACCGCTAACTGCGACTCTTGGAACGCAGGTACCCCACGTATTGTGATATCGTCCAGCCTTGTCAAACGCCACCTCGCGTGTCGGCTTCGAGTTTACAAAGAATCCGGTGTCCGACCAATATAGTCTAGATACCCCTTGGTTCATTTGATTGCTGAACGTCTTCCAAGGCTGGACCACTAATTGACCAGCCGCTTTTCATAATGACTGGGGCCATGCAGACCCACAGTCCTCAGCCAGGTTCCGCAATTGGTCTGGAACTATTCCTTCTTGATGGCGATGCAATGCATGCTCGACATTGGTATGACAGATTCAACTTTTCCCGAACGTCCTTTGCATTCGCGGGACCGGGCTGAACTGCAACACGGGCTTGAGAATATTGGATGCATCTCGCACATGATGGGATTATGCAGTATCGATCAGGTTTGGTAGGCCGAAGACAAATTTTTGGCCCCCAAGGGCCGGATAAAGTAAGATTGCGTTTGGTATATCCAGCATCGCATCGTCCAGACTCTGTCTCTTGTGGGGCGCCCAGCCGGCGTACAAGTGATAGCGGGGTAAAATGAACACCCGAGGCAGAAAAAACAATTGGTACGCCTCGTAACGAGTAGCTCCATCGAGGGACTAGGCAATCTTAAGCGTCGCTAATTTGGCAATGTTCTGGCGCTGGAGTCATCTCAATACTACTCACTTAAGCGTTCTGCATCCGTAAATACATGTGACCAACTCTTATGATCACCAGACACGAGATGATTCGTACCACGACTGCAGTCGTGATACCTCGTGAAGTGTAGATGCACTAGACAATTGACGGACTGAATGGGCAACCAAGCAGGAGTGAGGCGGCACAGCCCGGCCTTTCATTTGTGGGGAGTTGAGCAGTCTTTCCAGAAGATAGCGAGGGAGAACGTAGTGGTAGGAAGTACGACCACTGGCGCTCAATCCTCAGAAGCGGCACGCTGGCGATCTTCACCATGCCATCCTACGTAGGGCCAACCTTTCGGTAGGCTAGAGTAGAGCGGCAAGATGTATCGCCCTTCACAGCTTCCTTGGCTATTGCAGGATAAGTTGCATAGGCCAAACACCTTGCAGTAGCAGTCTTGGGCAGAAGGGCAATGTACTGGAGGCTTGCCAAAAATCACTATTACTAAGTCAGCACATGATCGAAGCCACTGAAAAAGCAATTCTGCGCTTGTGCAGCCGAGCCTCATGCGCTAATGACACCAGGCAGACAGCGCAAGGGCACTTACTATGCCATGAGTATTCAAAGACCCTCCCACTGATAGCATCACCCAGATCAGTTTCCATGATCCATTTGCGATACTTTTCATAATCCTCTTTCTTCCTCTCCCAAATCTTTTCCTTGGTGGCCGCAAACTGTGCACAGCAACTTACGCCCACGGCATCCGGTACCTGCTGTCCAGGAAACAGGTGCTCAAAGGCCTTTTTGTATTCTCCACCCGCATGTACGGCCTCCCTGTGCTCGCCCTCTTCGGCAAGAGGCTTAATCTCACTTGGGCAGCCTAGCATCCAAGCGCAGCGTATGTTGACATAGCCTTCTTTCTCGAGATAAGGCATTTGGAAGTGGCGGAGCATGGGCAGACCGTCGTAGTCCGGGTCATCGTTGTGCCACTGATAGCGGTTTGGGTGGATAAAGAGGACGTTGTCAGGGAGGGACGCGTAATTGTCAATAATGTAGCTGTTGGTGCCGAGGCGACGGAAGTTAGCCTGCGGGTCATTCTGTGGACTGGGAGTTTGAATAAGCAAACGACTACGTACGTCAAATATACCATGCTCTCCCTCCCCTTATTCAGAGGCACCGTAAGCAGTGCGTTCTGGTCGTCGACACGGTAGATGTTTTTCTCCCACTGCGGAAAGTACTCGTGGAGCCACGTCGCGTTCTCGGAGCTCTGACTAGCGACCACTACAGCCGTCCTGCGTAGTTGTACACTACCGTTGGCCTTGAGCGGTTTCCCCTCTTGGGGCTCGTGCGACGAATCGTCGGGACGCTGTTCGTCATAAAGTTGGTCAGGAAGGTGTGTCAGACTGGCCGACCCAGCTGCAGCGGCGTTCTTGTCCCAGAGCTCGAACTTCAAGTGGACAAAGAGAGCAGTCAGCACCATTATGTTAACAAGCACTAACGCGTTGCGAGCCGTCATGAGACGAGGCATGGTGCTACTGGACGTGTGCCCGCGACTTTGCACAACCAGACTCGCGCGAATCTGCGAGTTCACATGCGCGACGGCTTACCCCAGGGGCCATCGGCGCTAACGTCGTACATCTGCCGCTAGCAAGTTCGCCAGGGTCCAGCAACCCACCAGTTCTGTCCCCACATTCACCTGTTGTATCCTCGCACACAGCACACAACTCGATTTGGCTTTTTCGTCGTACACAGTTTATTGCAGTGAGGCATCTAGCTATCCCACATGCCACACACGGTCCATTAAGCTACGTGTAAAGCTCCTCTGTGAGAGCGTTCAGTCCAACACCCTCCTGCGCGATATCTTCCTCCTTGAGGAAAAGCAAGGGCATTTCGACGAGTGTGCCCTTGATAGTGCTGAGGACCTCCTTCAGCTCACGCACCCCCTGCTCACTCTCACCAAAATTCTCGGCGACAACATGACCCCACTTGTACATTGAAGGCTTTTTGTTCTCCTTCGCTTTCTGATCTTGTCCAAAGAACCGAGAGTAATAGGCATCATACTGCTTCCAGTTCTTAACCTCATCGCTGGGTACCGGATGGAAAACCTTTCCAAAAGCCTGCGTGTTGGTGTGCGCTCTCCAATTCCACAGCTTCAGGAAGTCGTCCGACAACGGGTCCATAACTTGGCGGTCTTCGTGCGAGCCCCAGTCATACTGGTTCGGGACGCCAATAGGCTGGTAATTGGCATCGGGATGCTCCATGTCCTGAGGCTTGAGCAGGCCGAGATGCTTTCGGAAGATTTCTCTCCGGAGGGACGCAGCGAACTCGGACGCGCGCCATGGCCGTCCATCCATGTATGAATCCACCGGCTTAGAGTCTTGGACGATGATGGCGATCTCAGAGTCATGATCGCCGAGTTGAGAGCGGTCGTTGAGATTTGCAGAGCCGCAGATGACAATCTGGTCATCAGAAATCAGGAGCTTGCTGTGAATGTACAACTCTTCCGACACAAAAGCGTCCATCTCAGCCTCAGCGCTACCCTCCCAAGGCACGTTGCGAATGTCTTCGCCTCCGAGCATGTAGCACTCGCTGACAGTGTCCCAGCGGCCATCACCGAGACCTTGGCGACCACCAATCTTGACAGCCTCTTGCTGGTAACGATCATAATCGCTTCGTCGGCCTTGGCTTTGCGGGCCTGCATCGTATTGCGGTTGGGGACGACCCTCGGAACCTTCCATCTCGTAGACCCCATACTCCTGAGTAGGTGGGGGACGGTAAGCCTGGTAATCACGGGCGTTGTCGTGTGCGGCATCATAGCCCTCTTGAGCTTGGTTATACGATACACCACTGCGATCTTCTGCCTCGCGCATGATCTGACTGGAGTTGATGCGGTCGTAGCTGCGGAGGTTGTAGAAGCGAATGTAGTCCATTGGATTGAATCCAGCCTTGGCAATCTCTTCATAGATGGAGTGACCACCACGATTGATTGAATCGTATTGGACTGTGGTTTAGCAAGACGGTTAGCACAGGATCATAATGGTCAACATTTACAGAATTGGAACACCTACATTCCATGATAGCACGAGTACCGAGTGCTTCGTCGAGCTTCAGGTCGCCAGCGAATGCAGGAACCGCAGGAATCATGACAATCATCTTATATTTCTCGCCATTTCGGGCAGCGCGGACGATGCGCTCAACAATAGCTGCACCAACCTGGTTCTTGATCGGTTTCTGTTGATTACCTGTGGCAGTGATGAAGAACTGGTTCTCAATGTAGACGAAGTGTTTGCTATTGCGGATAATCTCGCAGTAAGCGTTTTGAATGGAATGCTGTGTGATCATGTCAGCCAATGTTTGCTCGATATTCGCGATCTTTTTACTGACCTCAGTCTTGACGAGGTTATGGCTCCATTTGGCAGAACTGCGCGTAATTTGACAATCGACGCCGCCACTCTGCGAGCTGTGTTCTGCATGTGATTGCTGATAACCGTGATGAGACCCATGCTGCTGTCCATGTTGGTCGAATCTGCCCTGCATCTTCTGGCGCAAGTGCTCGCCATGACCGAACAATCCTCGCTCGCCCTCCTCGCCGTCATCGCGACTGAAACCACGTTCGCCTTCTTCCTCGCCCTCATAGCCTCGCTGCTGCATTGGTGGAGAATGCACGCCACCTTGTAGAGCACCGCTACTTGGCTCGGGAAGTCTGGCGTATCTGGTGGCCTTCTTACTGTACTTTTCATCATAGATGAAGTTCCAGCGCTGGGAGAAATGGGTACGGAGATCCTGAACAACGGGGCCAGAAAGGCACAACGCAACATCAGACCAGCCCATACGAGAGCTCTGAGTTCTATCGAGCTTGTTGTTTTCCCAGTTGGTTACGTCTTGAAAGTCTGATTTTGATTTAGTATCGTTAGTGGCTCATTCTTTACTAAGAAACCAAAATAGCAGGGCTGTATTCAGCACTTGGGATTCGACTTACCAAGCATACGGGCATTGTTGAAATCTTGACCTGGAAACACGATTCTGTCCAGGTTTCCGGGATGAGCGTCAGCAATCGCGTGCTGGTTGGTATCCCATCGACCGTAGCAGAGATCCAGCCCACCCATGAAGGCAGTATGGCCATCAATCAAACAGAGCTTCTCGTGGTGCGCCCAGTACATGACAGTGCCTTCATGAGCACCATAGATCGCCTTAAGACCATCTCCTGGAAGCTGAGCAAGCGCTGCTGGGGTGAAGGACATATTCTTCATCGAGGCAAAGAAAGACGACTGCAATACCGCGGCATCGGGCAAATGATCGGGATGTCGGAAAACGCCAATGTTGGGGTGGAGATCCTCCAAGTGGTGCTTGGTATGAGCAGAGGAGACTGTAATTGGTGGGGCAATCAGCGGATCTGTCTTTTCCCATTCTTCAAGACATTTAAATACGACCTCCAGGCCGACCCGCGTAAGGCCTTTGGTGAACCTGTCGGTCGAATTCGGTAGGAGAGAATGAAGATAGTCGGGCAGCAGCGGATTTAAAAACTTACGAGTCAGGGCTTGGGTAACCTCTTTATAGACAATGATGTTGACCTTGACACCACGTTCTGCTGCCGCGTGTAGCAACCGGTCGAGCCGGTACTGTTGATGCTTGGCCGGGGGACGACGAAGGTAAAGCTCGGGGGAGAGCCACCAATCTAGGATCCATATTGACTCTGTCGCACGCTCCAGAGCTATGGACACTGCGTACATGTACGAGCAGCCATCTACATACCACTTGATGTTGTTCCCATGGCGTTCAGGCGCGAAGCTCAAAAAACGATGCTGTTGATGATATTCCTGGCTAGCATGTGGCTGGCCCGTTTGTTGATACGTACCCGGTGGGGGTTTCTGTGCGTTGTCGTCCCCTGATATGGCATCTTTCAGATCGGAGACGAAGCCATGAAGTGGATCATGGAGCTTCTTGAAGAACGACATGCCGCCGCCACCACCTTGATTCGAGGATGAGGCTTGAGGCTGGTTGCTCTGGAGGGGATAAGTTAGGATTGAAGTCCACAGTCAGGCTTCCCAAACGGCGTCTGGTTATGAAACTAAGCGGTGAAGCGTGGACGAGGAAAACAAGCGGGGCTAGTGAATGACGAGGCCAGGCCAACGCTTTGATTATCGTAGTGGGGCAATCCCAGGATCCCGACGGCTGCTACACGTAGAGGGCGCAGTGACAGCATTGCGTTTCAAGAGATATACTGACCTCTGTTCGGCCAAATCCAAACCGCCGGCCCATGTCGCCTATGAGCCCGCGGTCGCCTTCTTGACCCTCTTGTTCATGATACTCGCCGTACGCCAAGTCATCGTCTCGGCGAGACATGGTGGGCGATGTGCAGCTGCTGAACGTGTGACAACGAGTACAAGGTTTAGAGTGCTGTGATGCTAAAGTTGGAGGGGGGGTTGTCAGGGTCGGAGGTCAAGGTGCTTGGATGAACCCCGCGTCACGGACTGGCTACAATCGGGGGCGAGCATATGTCGAGGCAGGTGAGCAGACGAGCTGAAACGGCCACGGCCCGCCAATCAGTTGCGCGCACCTTGATCTCCCTCGTTGCTAGCGTTGGTGCACATGTACCGATGATCTGGTTGGACTACGTAACCCCTCACTACAGTGCCCAGCTGCCCCTCTGCCCTCTCCGAGCTTCTTGCGATGCCCGTCATTCTCCCACGCTCAAGCAAACCTCGTGGGGTAATAAGCTTCGCGCCCGACATGGCTTGGTCATGGCATCAGGTAGCCAAATGCAAGCGAGCTGCCAGCATCAATATGATGTTGCGCGATCCGATGCGCCCCACAAGCTCACGTCAGTAGGACGGTAGATATGTATGACGTACCCTTGTAGGACCGGCTCGTTACGCTGTAGCAGTAGTATCCGGCTGCGGAAGCTCCTCGTCTTATTTACCCACGCCGTCACATAACGCTATTAACACTGTTGCTATACACACGGCAATCCAACTTGGAGTATGGCTCTTTCTCCTCGTCTTGCCGTATCCGCCAGGCTGGCATCTCGTACATTTGGTCCCATCCGACCTTTAGTACCGCTTACAGCTTCCCGTCGCTTCCACTCAACACCAGCCGCCAGGGCGCAACAACCCATTGCTACGCTGAATGTATGTGTCTTTGTACATGATACAAGGTTTGGACGATACTGACCCCATGGCAGGAGGAACTCATCCCGCGCCTTCCTCCTTCGTCCCCAACTCTCTTCGAAGCAAAGAAGAAGAAGAACCTATCCTTTGAGGCCATTGCGAAGCATGTCGGGCGTGATGAAGTCGCAATCGCTGCGCTCTTCTACGGCCAAGCCATGGCTTCCGCCAGAGACATCAAGAAGCTTTCGGAAATTCTCCAAATCGACGCTGGAATGCTCGAATCGCAACTGGCTGGCTTCCCCAACCGAGGCAGCACCCTGGACATGCCGCCAAAGGACCCCACCATCTACCGTCTATACGAGATTGTGCAGAACTATGGGCAAGCATACAAGGCGGTCATGCACGAAAAGTTTGGCGACGGCATCATGAGCGCCATCTCCTTCAGCACAAAGGTAGAGAAGGAGACGGATGACAAGGGCGAATGGGCCAAGATTACCCTGAGGGGCAAGTGGTATGTAAGCTGCAAACTTCAGTAGGTGTACAGAACTAACGATGGCTTAGGCTTCCATACTCGCGATTCTAGCTTGGTCATGACGTTAATTGATAATATTTCACCCTTCAACCTATGTATACATCAGATTCGCTGCATTTCTGTCATCACGCGCAAAAGTAGAAACTTTGGTACAACGAATACGATGTCCTTCTTCCCTTTTGCCATCTAGCTATTTATTCCCCTAAAGGAGACTGGGAGGTTTTCATAGCTTAGCTCATATAGAGGAAGGGTTGCTGCTGCCTTGGATGGTAGCTTCCACCGCTCTTGCCTATTCTAAACTGCCTTCACCTTGTATCAAAACAAGTCACCCACCTTTGGCTAATCACGGTTAGTGCCGCGTTTACACCGATGAGGCAGGCTGTATCGGTGCCACATATCTTCTTCAGCTCGCAAGCTTCTTCCTCTTCTTCTCTGCAACACCATCGCTTACATCTCTCGGCCAGGATACAGTCCTCTCTTTTTTCCATCAGTACAAGTGGCTTGCTGCTCACCAGATAGGCAGCCCCCGTTCAGCACCTCCGCTGTCCACCCAGAGAGCTCCAGATCCATTATAGCCGCCTGTAAGTAGATCTCATCATGACTATCTTCTGGAGTCTGTACTGATTCGTTACCGTCTACGCAGATCAAGACCATACTCTCAGCACATCGTACCTGATCATTGCCGAAGCCAAAATGCCTGCCAAACTAGAGCCCATTCGGCGCGTCAAGTGCACTTACAAAGACTGTGACATGCCCTTCGATACGGAGAAAATCATGAGAAACCACAAGAAGCATTCCGACGAGCATGACTACTTTCACAAGTGTGACGAAGATTTTGATTCCTTTGAAGACTTCGCGATGCACAAGATCGTACGTCCCACAGAGCACGGTCTAGCATGCCGCGTCTGCGGCGACGAGTTCAAGAGTGGCTCCGGTCTCAAGCGTCACATTGAGCTTAACCACAAGGTCGACCAGAAACTCACCTGCTTCGGGTGCCACAAGCCTTTCTACCGCACCAGTCTGTTCATCGAACATCTCGAGTACGGTCACTGTTCCATCATCTCTGCACAGGTGTTCCAAGGCCATGTTATTCACAAACACCTCCTTGCGGACCTTTTGAGCGATAATGTAGCGTTGAACCGCTTCAGGCAGAAGACGTCCAAATTCGAGGCTGCTTTGGACTATGAGGAAGAAGGCGGCGTTTCGCTTGGCAATGATGCTCTAGGTGATGACGAGGAGACGAAAGCGCTCGAATACAAAGCCATCAAGCCTGATACATTCCTGAATACGCTGTACGCCCCAGACTTCGCCGGCCATTATCCGCCACTGCCCTCTCAGTCCAACTTTCTGAATACGGCTGAATATGAGGTCGCATCGACTATGAGCAACCTATCACTACGTGATGCTAAATCAGCTACACCCACCGTCTCCTCATCGACCAACCATGAACTCAAAGCCTGGGGCGACCGCAAGGACAAGTCGAGGAGCGCATATCTGTTCCCCGACGCCAAGGCCAAGCCTCCCCCTTAACGACTTCTCCATCTCTATTTACGATGATGCTATGGAGCAGGAGCATGGCATCAACATCATGCGCTCGCACTTCTGGGATCCTACGGGTATAGACTGGAATCCTGAGAAGCTCTACGACTCGGCCGTGTGCAAGTACTACTGTCCTTTTGTCTGCGAGTAAGTTTAGCATTCGGCTTGTGTTCAGATCCCTACTAATGCTCGTAGACAAACCTTCGAAATTGCTAGCGACCTCGAGAGGCATATCCTCGGCGACCACCGCATCACACGCATGAAGTGTCCCATTTGCCTCAAGTTCTTCAACACGGCCACGGCACTCATATCTCATTGCGAGGCCGCCGGCTCCCGCTGCCGAATCAACAAGACGGACAACTTCAATATTTTCCTCAATGTCTTATCTGGTGGCTTTCTCAGTGTCGAAGAGAAGATTCGTCCAGATCATGTGCATACTAGAAAGGTGCTCCTGCGCAACGAGGAGACTGGCCACATGGAGATGTATAAACCCCCCGTGGCTAGTTATCTGCAGTACACAGTTACCACGCCTCTGGATTACAAGGACGCTGTTGGTGCATCAGTGTAGATGGATGGTGACCCAAAGCCGTCGTCGTGGTAGAGTGTGTGATGGGGGACGGTCATGCATGTCAGAGCTTGGGCGATGAGTCCTAGTTTCGCCCAGGTATGGCATAGTATGAAACATCATGTCATTATGATGAGTAGCTAGGAATTCAACTCTTTCCTACATGATGAGCTGAGACATGTCCGCCGTGCCCAGTCCACGCTTCGTGTTCTCGCTTGTCGTGAGGTTTAGACTACCCATATCGCACCAAGACACGCCATTTGTTGTGACGGGCTGTTGAAACCAAAGTTAGCACCAGGCGCGCATGGGGATAGCAACATGAAACATGACGACTTACCAAGCAAGACAGGTGCTTACACCAACTACACGTATTTCTCCACTCATAAAAGTTCTTCAGCAGCAGCACAAAGCCTATAAAGACGGCAACCAGGCCTCCAGCCCTCACAAGCCACCACGCCCACCAAAGCGGCTTCCGTCCCTTGAAAAAGCCGACTGGCTGTTTAGCAAAGGTGGCCATTTTGGATTGCGGTGGCTCCTCTTCCGGCTGAGGCTGGGCGAGCGGCTGAGTATCCACCGTCGCATACGGCGGCTCCCCCTGACCCGTCCTCCTACGCAGCGACTCTGGTGAGTGAATAATGCAGATACCCAACACAAGACCCATCATAAAGCCACCAATATGAGAAAAGTTGTCTAGACCAGGGAGCAAACCGATGACAAAAGCAATCGCCATATCGAGCAAGAGGAAAAGCAAGTCTTTCACGGGGCTCTGGCGTGTCGACCAATTGTACAGTAGATCGAGGAAATGGAGAGCGAGGATACCGAAGAGAGAGCCCGAGGCGCCGACCGATGTGATGCCGTCGGGAGCGTAGTTGCCGCCGAGCACGAAACCGAAGATGCCGGCGGAGAAGTAAACGAGAGCGAAGCGCAAAGGCCCGATTTCCTTTTCCATGTCTCGGCCTAGTGTCCATTGGAGCAGCATGTTGAAACCTATGTGTATGATGCCCGCGTGTAGGAATATGGGCACGATGAAACGCCACCATTGGTTCGGTTCGTGGCTTCGGTCGTTGAAGTCGGTGACGCCGCTTTGATCGGGGACGCCGCTGCCCATGCCGCAAAGCTCGGCCAAGGAGCATGTTGGCGTGTTTGAACCGATGGTCGTAGTGTTTGGGCAGGGCCAGTCAAGGACAGGAGGGTTGGCTTCGATGACCTTTTTAATGTTGTGCATGCAGGGCGTGAAGCGGGCGCCCATGTTGATGAGAACGTAGGGCGAGGGTCCAATCATAATGTTAAAGTTGGGTTTCGTCTGGATGGGCGTGCCCGTCAGCATGCCTAGATTATTGTTGTTAGCTAGATCTCCCGTGTCTAAATGACTAAGTAAACGTACCGTTCTTGATCAACTCTCCAACAAACACACCAACCTGCACGGCTGTGAGGATGTACACTACCCAAGTCACTCTCCCGCTAAACCAGCCCTTCTTCTTCTTCTTGCTCTTTCTCCTCCCTGGCTGTACACCCATGCCATAGTACTCTGGATCGCCATTGTACCGCGTTGGACTGCCATGGTCCACCTTGTGTTGGCTCTGCAGTGGTATCGCATTTTGATCGGCGAAAGGGTCTGGCTGTCGCGCGTACGGATCATTGATGTGCGCGGTGGAGCTATATTGGTCGGGCGGTTGGTACGAGGCATTTGAGTACGAGGTATCGATGGGGTATCCGCTCATGGCGCCGCTGCTGTGTGTATGAACTGGGTAGGGCCGGTCGTCGAAGGGCGAGCTGACGGGCGAGATTGAATTTTGTGTTTGGTTGCCTGGTACTGGGGGCAGAGGTGCATCATCTCTATGTTGTGATTGGCCTTGTGAGCTGTAGTAGTCGTTGGCCGCCATGGCGGGCAGAGGCGCTGGGGGGTGGGATTAGGTAATCGCGACGAGATGGCCTCGGAAGTCGCACCAAAAGTTACGCGCTTCAGTAAGGGTGGTGTGTTGTGTCGACGCGGGCGTAAGACAATCAACTGCGGGGTCGACGAAGGGTACAGCCTTGCTGCAGCTGGCTGGGGCGAAGAAGAAGGAATGCCGCGGACAAACGTCTACAGGTCCAGGAGGCGTGTGGAATTTCAGGCAGAAGCGAAAGGCAGGCCAAGGAAGAGGATTTTTCGGAGACAGCACTAGGTGTTATATGCCTGCGCAGCTAGCACATTACAAAGGGAAACGAGAGAGAGAGAGTGTGTGTGTGTGTGTTTGTGTGTGATGATTGCAAGAGGCTGAGGTTTGCGTATGCAGTGATGCGCAACTCAGCCCCGGAAAGGATGCCAGCCGCGTCCGGGCGTCGATCTGTGGCGTAGTCGGCCGCACAATACACTGCCACACACATGCGTGGGACGTGAGTGAGAGGACTCGCCCGTGCCGAGCATGGGGTTGCCAAAGATGTCCGGTTGCGAGATTGACTGCTCGCATGCTTTCACACAATGAATCTTTGGTTGCATCTCAAGCCGGCGCGGAACCCTTTGCATGCCCCCGGGAGCTTGTGGCAGCTACCGTTGCGCTTCGGCAGGGGACCACGCCGGAGACGCGGCTAGTGGTGACGCGCCAAGGCCGGTGGCTGTGAGGGCTGATCCACTGGTATACGCGGACTCTGAGACGTGCGTCACCACTGCGGAGCTAGAAGACGCTGACCATCAAGTGCAAATTCTCCCATGCATCGGGCAGCCGTGGGGATGTTCATCTAGCTACTACACTACAGAGGTGGCAGACTCTCCCTGCAATTCGGGCACATGAGTCGATACCTCATCCACCCTTCCAGACAGCCACTGTGGAAAATGTGCCGACACGGCGTCACCATGTACTGGCGTCGCTGCAATATCATGCTCGTGCCCCCCATGCCTGTTACACTGTTCTCATCCGCACCTGCGCATACCACCGGCACCTCAAGGTCGTTGGCGCAGATACTGCAATCGAAGACTTTCTTGCCCTTCGCCTTGGACTCGCCTGCTGCCTTGCTCGCCTCGCCCTCTGCACCTGCTGAAGAAGATGCATCGAGAGCCGTGGGCGAGTCGCTCCAAGTCGTAATGTTCAAAGGCATAGTCGCACCCTCTTCGTCTTCACGGAGGATAGGATGGTAGTCGTATGCCGGCGGAGCCCATCCATCTCTCACCAAGAATCTAGGCCCCAGCATCTCTTGGCTTGCCAGCAGCACTACCTGCGTCCACACCCACCCCGCCAAAACACCCATAGCCTTCCAGTCTGTTCTTGAGAAGAGCACATTGTCTTCCTTCATGTAGAAATAGGCTACTGGTGCAAGGCGGGCGACGCTGGTTCCGATAACGTAATCCCATCGCAACGCTCGCCTACAGTTCCGCATGATGTTTCGATATATCTGCGGTACCCAGAATGACAAGTAAAAGAGGGAGATAACATCAAAGTAAATGGCACGGTACGTGGTGCGGGCCGTCGCAAACTGGATAGTGACGAAGAAAACAACTATGAGCATAAGACAGAAGCGGCTGTAAAGTGCCCCGAGTTCGGCTCGTGTGTTCGTGTTAGCGTTCGTGGTGGTAGTGGCAGCTGCAGTTGTAGTGTTCGGATTTGTGTCTACGTCTTCGTCAGGATCGTCTTGGTCTGGTGCTATGATGATAGGCGTAGGGGGACGCGGTGGTCGGGCTGCAGTGACCGATAGAGGTAATCCTCCTTCGGCAGTAGGCGCCGGAGTTTCAGTACGAGAAGCCGGTGTGGGTGTAGGTGTGGGTGTGGGTGTCGAATTCGCGGCCGCTGAGGCTTGTTGCCGTTCCTGACGCGCTCTTTCTGCAGCTTGAACAGACCAAATATCCATCAAGAAACGAAGATGCGTAAGGACAGAGAAGAGCGCTATGAAGGCGATGCTGTACAGAGCCAGTTGCGCTGTGCCAAGAAACAGGTACATGAAAATGAGAATTAGGAATGTGAAGCCATCGCCTAAGGCCATCATGGCAATGGTGTAGAAGCTGACCCTGCTTCGCATCGATGGTGTTGCAGTCTCCTTCATCTGCTGGAGTGTGCACCAAACTTGAAACGCGAGACCAACGGCAAATGCAATAATACTGTGTCTTGCCCGCACATTAAAGTCCTCCGTCTTGGATCCGACCAGATGCGTAGCTTCCAAGGGTGGAAAGTCTGGAGGGCCCTTGGACTCAACAACAAGCCCACAGTCCGGAGAGAAGCCCACCAGAGACATTGTGTGCGAGACCTGCTGGGGAATTGGAGCACCAGTGGGATATCGCAGCTCATGTTCAAGCCAATCCATGTCAATAGCATACTGGCTGGGGAACTCCTGAAGAAACAACACGAACTCGCAGTGATGACCCTGGAACAAGCCTTCGTTGGTCCCCTCGGCTGAAGATGTCCATGGATTCCACAGGGGGAATGCTCGCTTCTCTTGTCGCTCGATTGTTTCATGTATTGTTGAATTCAAGAGTTCCTGCGACGTCGAGTAAAAGTACGGCGAGATCTGCATATGGGGAAGGGCGAAGATACCAGCGAACCGATCACTGGTAGTAGTCAATACGGCAGTACCGCTCTTCATGAAATGAACTCCGTGTGCCACAAACTCCCACCAGTTACCCCCAAAGCTGTCCTTGTCGCCGATGATCACTTTGGCGCTAATCTCGGATATGGTCCTGTTCTCATTCCTTCGCATCTTGTCCTCCAGCTCTGTGATGTGCAGGCGCAGCGGCCCGCCAGCCCCAGTGACATTCCTATCAAAGTTGACTACATGCCTGAAAGGGTTGTCGGGCATGGAGGAGGCGTTGCCCATATCGCTGGGGTGCCGTATACGACTGAGCGGCGAGCGTGTCCACTCGCCCTGTACATAACCAGAGAGGTTCTTGTAAATCGGCATGACAGATTCTCCCTCTTCGAGAGGCCCATCCAGCAGGCCCTTCCATCTCTCTCCCAGTATCTGCTCTGACTGCGCTTTGGCTTTCTGCCTAACAGGGTCCAGTAGCTCCCATGCAAAGCCATCCTGGTCCCGCAGCCCAGTGATGTTTAGCCACTTGTCTTTTTCCGCATTGAAATCGCCATATCGCGTTCGATTCAGTAGATCGAGCTGGTAGTATTCGCGATCGATGAGTTCCCGGAATCGCGTGCGTACATTGAACGTCGGCTGCTGCGGTTCGGGAGAGTTGATGAGGAGCAGCAGGATTATGAAGAACAAGAAGGATCGGGGATCTCTTCTTACTTCCATCGGCGTAGTTTCAAATGTGAGCGAGCCGCCATAGAGCGGTAGGTACGAGGTGATGTGGGCGGCGAGGTGAGCTAGGCGTTCATGTTCGAGACCAACATGACGTTGGCCATTCCGAAGCCTACTTCCGAACGTCAGAGCTCCGCGCGACAGCTTGGCATGACTTTCACTAGTAATTAAACCACGGGGCAGATGATGAAAGCGTAATTCTCTACATTTTGTTCAAAGGGGCAAGAGGGGTATTGGTTGCTTGTATGTACACCAGAAAAGCGACCATAACTTCGTCATGACCGAGACTAAACACCTTCAAACGCCTCCATGTTCGAAAGCCTTTTCCTTCGTACACGTAATCCGTAATCTTCTATATAACATAACAACATGAACTGAATAACCTACTGCATGGGACCACCAATGACAGGTGGTGCAGCCTCCAGGTCAACGCGCTGGACAGTCTGGCGCAAGTCATTGCTGCTGCGGACGAGGTTGCCAAAGTATTTGCGAGCTACTTCAGTCTCCGCCTTGACCTTGGTTGTCTCCTCCTTCTGAAGCTGGAGCTTCTCCACATTCCTCTGCAAACCGATACGGACATCGTTGGCGGGGCCTTTGAGCGCGCGACGAACCTCGGAACTGATGCGAAGAGCGTTAGAATGTGTGTAGTCGATTGCTGACAGCTGTTGGGATAGCTTTGCGCTGAGTCGATGGGGAAGCGACTTGGGGACGGATGCGAGGACATAGGATACTCCCAGGGCGACTGCGGACGTTAGTATGGATCAAGTCATGTCTGTGCGATATCACTTACGACCAGCGATGAGACCAGGGATCAGTAGCCTCCTCATGTTGCTCGTGCCCATGACCTTTGCGGCACCGAGGGCACCATCCACCCATCCGACACCGCCAACTAGTCGGCCTCCTACTACGCCAGCCACAGTCATGGCCATACCGGCACCTGCGGCCTTTTCTTGTCGTTCCCAAAGACTGGCAACATCGAAAAAGTCCCACAGGTCGATATCGATATCCACTTGTCTAGCTAGAGCGTGCACCGACTTCCTGAACATCCTTTCTGGGCGGAACATGACGTCGGCATAGAGGTTGTTGCCGAGATGGAGAACGCCCAAGTTCTTGATGCCGTTGTATCCCTGAACAGCCTGAGTTCGAGCGTGCTCTTCGCAGAGACGGACGCTTTCGGTCACCTCGTGGAGCATGGAGTCGCGAATGTCTTCTGCGTACTGGTAGGCTGAAAATAGTCCAGGGTATTCGATGCCCAGGTCTTGCTCCGCGACCTTGGCGATGCAGTCGTTGAGAGTGTCCCTGGTGTGGCCATAGACTTCTGATGTTGTGTCCTCCACCATACGATCCACTGCTTCTCCAGCTTCTGTCCGCGACTTCTTTGACTCTTCGAACTCTGGCTCGAGTGCCTCGATCTCCTTCTTCACACGGTCCAACTCGCTCTGGGAGACATCTCGGTTTACAGTGGCAAGGTTGTTCATGTCTCCTAGTACGTTGAGGAGATAGGTCTTTGCCGGCGCTAGTTTTGACCTGGCCCTCTTTTCCAGCACGAAACGTCTTAGTGAGGCCTCCAGGTCGGCAAAGTCCCGCTGCTTCTCTGCCTCTTTGCCTTTGCCCTTGTCTGATGGATCATCATCGCCGTCGCCGTCCGGAGGGCTGCCGCCAGTACCCATGGGGATCGCATTGCTCGAGACGAAGTGAACTAGTTCACTGGATTCCTTGAAGGTCGCTGGGCTGAGATTGTTGACCTGTTTCAAAATCATTTCCTGGCAGCGCCTCTGGTCCCTAATGGTGTCAAAGCCGTTGACTACCATGAACATGTAGGCCTTCTCGCGGGCGGCCGTGAAGATGAAGTTCTTTGCAGATTCAGTAAAGTGGTTGGCGGCGGAAACGACGAATACGACTACATCAATCTCCTCCTGACGAGCGAAGACGGCGGTAGTCTTGATCGAGTCTGCGTTCAGTCCTGGTGCGTCAATGAGGGCGATGTCAACTACACCGTTGTTTAGCAGAGACTGGTCTACATCGCGGATGTCCTTGACGTAAATCTTGCACTGCGAGAAGTGGTCGTTGTCGATTACAATCTTCTCGAGGTCCCCCAGGTCGAATACAACATACGTGCTCTCGTCGTTGCGGTTGTATGTCGATCCAATAGGGATAGCATGAACTTCTTCCACACCGCCGTTCTCCTTGAAATCGAGGACCTCGCAGAAGATGCTTGTGCAAGGCTGTTGATCTTCCGGAAGCACTTTTCGCCGGAGCAGGGCGTTGCAAAATGTCGACTTTCCAGCATTCAAGTCTCCAGTCACCAGGACCTTGCTTGAAGTGTCTTCGATACGCTCCTTGAGAGAGAAGAGATGGCGTATGCTTTGCTGGATTTGCCCGTCCAGAAGGGAGGCAACCGAGTTCTTTTCTAGCGAGTGTACTAGGTCCGTTTGATGTCGGCCACCCATGCGTAATTCCAACTTCAAGACGGAGAAGTCGTGGGCGAGTTGGGGCGTCACTAGTCGGGGCTCGTCCTTGCGCTTATTCTCTGCGGCTGAGCTGGACTCGGCAACAGGGTTGTCTCCGATGGTTGTACCGGCTCGTCGTGGACCTCGTGGTCGTTCGGGAGAGCGTGAGCTCGGGTCGAAGTCGCCAATGGCGGACTGAGTGTGGTGCAGCCCGGGTCGTGACTCGGTACGAAGATGTGCTTTTTGCTTGTCGGTGGCCTGAATGGAGGGGTAGTGTGCCGGCCACTTGAGGTTCATTTCCTGGAAACCCTTCAGAGTCTCAATGGTGCCGTGAATTGCGCGACCGAGGGCGTTTTTGTTCTGATTGTATCGTAGTTGGAGGACATGGCTGCGCTGCTTTTCCACTTCGGCATTTCCTGACCCACCTGAGAGTATGGATGCAGGCGATGCTGATGGCCTGTCTTCGCCAATATTCGACCGCCAACTCATGCCGGAGCCTTCTCCGTCTTGCATACTTCCACCGTATCCAGAGTCCTCGTCCAGCATGGAAACGAGACGGGCGGCGGCTTCGCTGGTGGTGTTGCCGCCACCGACGGTCATGTATCCGGGTCCTACATTCCGGTGCGGGACGAAATCGTCGGAAGCACCTTGGCGGCTGCTGGAGGACTCTCCAGGCGTGGAGGATCGATGGCTGCGTCGGTCGGGATTCATCGGGGTGGCTGATTGTTTTACGCTATAAGGAAGGGCGCATGTCGTGTCGAGTACGAGAAGGTGGTGTCGTAGAAGAGTGAGAGGGAGGCGGTCTAGAGAAGAATATGCGGAGAGAACGTCAGAGTTGGTGGTGCACACGCCACCACGACAGCAAGCAGGGATTGGCTGTCGTGCCAACTCCTTCCCACTACCGCGGCTGCCCCTACGTATTGCATGTAAGAACCTGATAGAGTAGCGAATTGGGTTGGAAGAATCGAGTATTCTGCTCGATGTCGTTTTAGTTGCGAATAGTCTAGGATGCAAATGTGACAAAATCGATCAAGGCTCGGCATCGCGTTACCTGCGTGTTCAGCGGCTCTTCGACCAGACAGAACACCGAATACCCAACATAACCCGATAAGGCAGCAGACTCTTGATAATTAGCGACAATCTGGGCATTTCCAGTACACGCTCTCACAACGGCCATTACACATTCACGCCCTACCCCGTACCTAGCAGTCGTCAGGCGCAATCTGTAATCTCTCACCTCAAGTCTACGCTATTCTCCCGCGCACCCCCACCCTCATCGCCACCATGAACGTGCGTATGTCCTGCCTTCAAGTGTAGCCTGTTACTAATGGATGAGCCAGATTGTAGAATGGGCCTTCGGAAAGCGCATGACGCCGGCGGAGCGACTGCGCAAACACCAGCGCGCGCTCGAGAAGACACAGCGAGAGCTAGACCGTGAGCGCGTCAAGCTTGAGAACCAAGAGAAGAAGCTCGTGGCGGATATCAAGAAGAGCGCAAAGAATGGGCAAATGGGTCCTCTGCGGATACAGGCAAAGGACCTGGTGCGGACTCGACGGTATGCTGGGTTGTCGCCTGTCGCGCTGCTGATTCAGGACTGATACCAGCGCCAGATATATTCAGAAGTTCTACCAGATGCGGACACAACTACAAGCTATCTCACTGAGGATTCAGGTATATCCATCATATATCAAAGCAAAAGCATGGCTGATCCCAAGCAGACGGTTCGCAGCAACGAGCAAATGATGCAGTCTATGAAGGGTGCGACAAGTAAGTTCATGCTTCCGTGTACCAAAACATATCTAACGTTCGCAGCGCTCCTTGGTAGCATGAACAGACAGATGAACCTTCCCGCGCTACAGCGTATTGCCATGGAATTCGAGAAGGAGAATGATATTATGGACCAGCGACAGGAGATGATGGATGACGCCATTGACGATGCTACCGGTATGGAGGACGAAGAGGAGAGCGAGGATGTCGTCAATCAAGTCTTGGACGAGATAGGCGTTGATCTTGGGCAAGCTGTATGCACACCGTCATCTTCGGAGGCCCATTTACTAACATTGCGTAGCTTGGCGAAACACCTAGCGGCCTGCAAAAGAACGCAGTACCAGAAACTAGGGTGGCACAGGCTGTTGGAGGCGGAGGGGCCGACCCTGACGATGACGATCTTCAGGCTCGATTGGACAGTCTGAGGAGATGAGGGCGAAGAGGCAGGCACTTGATAAGCCATGATTGCGTATCTTTCGGGCTATGTTGGGTGGCAGGGGTCACACAGATGCTCAGGCCGTGAACTGCCATCACTCTGGAATACCTTCAATAGATACATTGGGTCAAGGCACCAGCGATTCACAGCGAGAACACACGTGCAAGTATCGGACACTTGCTTCATGGTGATGATGCATACATCAAGTCGCGTTCAGTGCTGCGCGGTTGTACATGAAAGAGTTTAGTCACTCCCTAAGCCGGCTCCACCCTACGCGCCGGCGTGCATGCAGTCGAGCCTAGAACTTGCTGATCATAGCCCAATATCTTGGAAAGAACGACGCCTTCGGCGGTCTTGTATCCTGGCATTGGATTTAGTATAGAGTCACAGGACGTGTTTCGCCGACATATCGCCCGCTCCATTTCACAGCTCCCAGCGGAGTTCCCAGGGCCACCTGCTTTGGCTGCATTCCAGACCCCTGCGCAGCACGCTACACAGCACGCAGCCTGCAGTCTATTCCGACGACGCTATTGCTGTGTTCGCCCAATTCCAACCCTGAATGAAACCTGGAGCCTTCCCGCGCGTTGTGATCTTCACCACCAGCGTCAAGCGTCAGACGTCAAGCGTCAAGCGTTCCTCTCGCGCCAATTGATACTTCCGGTTGCACACCACGCCCCGCTGTAAACCTCCGACGTCATCACACCTAGGCACTCCATCCCCCACAACGCTTCCTCTTGCATTTGACTACTACAACACATCTTCTCCAACTTAATATTGCTACTCGAGCCCTCGCTTATCTCAACTACTTATATCCGCCAGGCTCCACTCGCACCCTCTTCGCCGCCACCCGGTATACCAGCGCCATCGCGAGCTACCCAAGCTGGCAGGTAACAGGCGCCGGAGCGCCCAGGGAGGGTTGCTCTCGAAGATGTTCGGGAATGCAAAAGACGATGAAGTTTCGGCCATCGACACCCCTGCACGCAATGACGCGCCCAAACCCACGGCAGCACCCACGACGGACAACGGAGCCGCTGCTGTTGGCACAAACATGGCCAGCAACGGTTCCCCGTCGATAGATCGCAAGGCCAGCGACGGTTCTGTGTCCACGGAGAGGAAACGAAGGAGCAGTGGCGTGTCGCGTGCCCGGGACATGTTCTCAAGCGCGAAACATTCCTTGCACATCGGCGGCTCCTCTCCCACTTCCACCTCTTCGACAACGATGCCCGAAAAGCCCATCACTCAAACCCCCATGCAGAAACTAGGCAAGTCGGACGCTGCCCTCAGCGTCCCCCAGGGCTCCCTCAACAACTCTGCCGGCGAGTCCGCGCCCGGTCCGCGATCCACCTTCCGCGTCGGTGTTACTGAGGATAAGAACAAGAAGTGCAGACGGACCATGGAGGATACACATGCATACCTATACAACTTCCTGAGTACCCCTGCCCCTTCATATGGCTCGGAAAAGGCACGCACTCTCTCGGACGCAAGCTCAGTCCTGTCTGATGCTCTGTCGTCGCAATCGGTAGTAGAGAGCGACAATGGCTACTTTGCCATCTTTGACGGACACGCGGGTACTTTTGCTGCCGACTGGTGTGGAAAGAAGCTTCACTTGATACTAGAAGAGACAATTCGAAAGAATCCAAATACGCCGATACCCGAACTGCTCGACCAAACCTTCACCGTAGTCGACCAGCAATTGGAGAAGCTTCCGTTGAAGAATAGTGGTTGCACCGCCGTAATTGCCGTTCTGCGGTGGGAGGACCGAGTGCCCAACGCACAATCGTCCACCGGCTCCGTCCTCTTCGCTCCCGCAGCTGTATCGGCTATCAAGCACGCTGGCGAAGGCGGTGAGGCCAAGGATGGTGCTGATGCCGTTGCTTCGGAGCCTGCAGCCGAGCAGCAAGTCGAAGCGAAATTACGAACTGAAGCCAGCCGACAACGCGTACTGTATACGGCGAATGTAGGCGACGCGCGCATTGTCCTCTGTCGAAATGGTCGAGCCCTCCGCCTTTCATACGATCACAAGGGCAGCGATGAGAATGAAGGCCGTCGCGTTGCTAGCGCTGGTGGTTTGATACTCAACAATCGCGTTAATGGCGTCCTAGCCGTCACACGGGCGCTGGGCGATGCATATATGAAGGATCTGGTGACGGGGCACCCATATACGACCGAGACAGTCATCCAAGCTGACCAGGACGAATTCCTCATCCTTGCCTGCGACGGTGTAAGTAACGTACCCTTGGATGTTAAATCCACACTAATCAGTCTAGCTCTGGGATGTCTGCTCCGACCAAGAAGCTGTAGATCTCGTCCGTCAAGTCCACGATCCCCAAGAAGCTTCGAAAAAGCTTGTCGACTACGCTCTTGCGCGCTTCTCGACCGACAATTTGTCCTGTATGGTAGTACGATTCGACAACAAAGCCCTTCGCCAGCGTAAGAATGAAGCTACGACAGCTTTGGACCAAGACCAGGCAGCTATGAAGGGTGGTATCACCGAAGCGGACTCGCTTGTCGCGCAGGCAAGGAAGTCGATTGGTGAGCCAGAGACTTCGGTCGAACATGCGGCACAGGAGATTATCATGGAGGAAGCCGAAGCTGAGCCAGGTCCCGAGCTCAGCCTCGATGCTGCGAAAGCGGCCAGGAAAAACGAGGCATAGACACCCAAGATTCGGGCCTACTATTGATTTTACGATTGGAGGAGCTTCTTACGAGACAGTGGAGGCGCAATGATTATGGGAAAGCGATGGGATGTTCTTTGCCTGTTTCATATGCATTGCCTGGGTCGGCGATATTTCAGAGCTCAGTGCTTCATAGTCGGAACAAAGCAAAGTAAAGATACAATGCTATGCTCTGAAATGCGTGCCATGTTGGTTGGACTGCTCGGTTTGCCCCGCATGTTTGCGCATTGACTTTCAAGGTCCACGATGCGCTAATGACGATCGTGGGGCGTCTACCTCCACCTTCTTCCACGGCATATGGGAAATCTTGCGCCCCAGTAGCCCAGTGCCCGCTATAACTTCTCCCGAACCTAGGATTGCTCGAGTCACACGCTCCATGCGGCTCCGAGGAGCATCGCGATAAATCATGTCCAGCGTCGACGCGGCAGACTCGACGAACAACGCCCCCAGCAGCGATGCGCGACCGGCTTTTGTGACGCCCAGGGACTTGCTCCAGCAGCCACGGGCCCCATTACCCCCGAAAGAACAACCGCGCCAGCTCTCAGCTGTTGATCGCGAGCAGCTGGACGGTCTGGTACGGCAGCGCCTTGCGAAGAGTCACAGCAGCAGGCTGACAAGAGGCTAGAGAACCATCAGAGCCTTCCTCAAGGCCCGGACAAGCTATGACGTACTACCCATCAGCTACCGCCTGATCGTCTTTGATACCGCGCTGCTGGTAAAGAAGAGCCTGAATATACTGAACCAGAATGGTAAGTTTATGCATCGTTGCGTACAAAGGCTTGAGCTGATAGCTCTTTGTAGGCATCGTCTCAGCGCCACTGTGGGACTCGAAATCATCCACCTTCGCCGGCCTCCTTACGACCTCGGACTATATAAATGTCATTCAGTACTACTGGCAGAACCCAGACGCGCTGGCCCGAGTGGACCAGTTCCGCCTGAACAGCCTGCGAGGTAAGTAGCTTGGTCCCGATAGCCCAAACACGTGTTGATACAAACTAGACATCGAGAAAGCGCTCGGAGTCAAGCCCATAGAGACCATTTCCATCCACCCAGACCGACCCGTATACGAAGCATGCCGTAAGATGCTCGAATCGCGCGCGCGCCGTATACCCATAGTCGATAGCGATGACGAAACACGTAGGACCATGGTCGTCAGCGTAATCACACAATACCGCATCCTGAAGTTTATCGCCGTGAACGTCAAGGAAACGCAGAAGCTACGCAAGCCGCTTCGGGAACTGAATGTTGGCACGTACGAGGATCTTGCAACTGCGTCAATGGACACACCCGTCATGGACGTTATCCATATGCTTGTCAAGAAGAGCATATCGAGTGTTCCTATTCTGGATAGATCTGGTGAGAGGTCCGTGTGCTTGTGAAGATGCGTGGCTGACAGCGATAGGCACGGTGCTCAACGTATTCGAAGCTGTGGATGTGATTGCGCTCATCAAGGGCGGTGTATACGACGACTTGAATTTGACAGTCGGCGACGCGCTATTGAAACGCTCAGATGTAAGCAGCTTGTCATAATTGTATTAGTACCACGCTAACTTTGACAGGATTTCCCCGGAATATTTACCTGCTCGCTGAACGACAACATGTCAACGATATACGATACGATTCGAAGGTCGCGCGTACACCGCTTTGTCGTCATTGATGAGAACATCAAACTCAAGGGTGTAGTGACCTTGAGCGATGTGCTCGAACACACGCTGCTTGAAGGCATGGAGGACGAGTAGAATGACGCCATCCGCGACCATGTCAACTTTACACCTGAAGTTCCTTGCCATTCATGAGTAGTTATCAACTTTGCGGAGGTGGTAGGCATGCGATTGTAATTACGCTTTGTGGTGACTTTGAGTTTTCGGTGTTTGTTCTTTGAATCGCATGGACACCCAAAGAGGCCCAGTCTTCGGTATCCGTTTCATCATCCCAAGTCTTACTATCAGCTTTATCTCTATATTGGATTGCGGCTTTGTTCTCCCCCTCGTTTGACGTGGCGTGTGTAAGCAAATAATACGTTGTTGCTGCGCGTTGGCTCGATCCTTTTTGGACGATGTTTTCAGTTCGGAAGTGCCACAACAGGATCTAGTGACTTGGGGCTGGAGGCAGCTTCTCTCTTCTTCGTGCATGTTTACGCATCTCACGAAGCTCGTATTGAATCTGGTAGTCGAAGTCTTGTGCAAGTCCATAAGGATGCGGCCACAAGGCTAGACAATCTCCGGCGCTAAGATGTTAAGGCCGTAGGTTCATCCCACTTCATGAACTTTGCGCGCACTCACATGAAGGCAACATAATGGTCCAGGTCCAAGACGAAGTAATAGGCTTGAAGAGTCCCGGCCAGGCTGATCTGAAGTATATCGATCAATGATCCTTTTGCATGTTCATCTTCCTGACTTTTCCAGACCTGCACCAACGGGACTCGACGGCGACGAAACACTGCAAGATGCTGTAAGAGGTGCTACCATTTTCTTCGAAACCTCGATATAGATTATCCATCTTATCTTCCACCCTTCACATTCCTTACTAAATCCAGACCTGATAACATCCTACCACGACCTTAACCCCTCCACTATCGACATTCTTCATGAAGAGCCCTCACCACTGCATTTTATGCGTCATGTCGCACGCAACCGGCCTTTCACGATCCGCAACGGCGCCTCAACCTTCGCCGCGCGCCAGAAATGGAACGCGAGCTACCTCAAAGAAGTAATGCGCGGCCAGAATGTAAACGTAGCAATGACACCGCGCGGAAACGCCGACTCGGTACTCAGTCTACCCTCTGGTGGCTCAGTCTTCATCAAGCCGCACGAGACGGAAGCCTTGTTCTCAAACGTGTTAGACAAGATCCAGAAACAAGAACAAGACGAAACTTACACCGGCCCAACACACTACGCGCAGACCCAAAACGACAATCTGCGCAACGAGTACGCGACGCTCTTCGCTGACGTACCCAAATCCATTCCATTTGCACGGATAGCCCTAGAGCAAGACCCCGACGCAATCAATTTCTGGCTTGGAAACTCCTTCTCCACCACTGCGCTGCACAAGGACAATTATGAAAACATCTACGTCCAGGTGCTCGGGCAGAAGCATTTCGTCCTACTCCCGCCTGTCGAGGCACCCTGTGTCAACGAAAAGTCCGTTTTGGCCGCTACATATCAGGCGAAAGAGAGCGCGCGGGGCGAGGAACTGGACAAGAAGCAGGATCTGGTTATAGTGGTTGATGAGCCAGAGGAATATGTGCCGTTTGCGACGTGGGATCCTGATGGGGCATCCGACAATGCAACGCCTTACTCGAGGCTTTCACAGCCGCTACGCGTGACGTTGGAAGAAGGCGATATGCTCTATCTTCCTGCACTCTGGTATCACAAGGTAAGTCAGAGCTGCAACGAGGAAGGGATTTGCTGCGCAGTGAATTATTGGTACGATCTCGATTTCAGTGGCGGGTTTTGGAGCACGGCGAACTTTGTTAGAAGCACTGGATTACTATCTATACAGCAAGAAAAGACGGCGGCGACAGCGGATGAAAACAAGACATTGTAATTGGCTTGTAACGACAAAGGAAAAAACTACAATTATGGGTATCTTCTAGGATTCTATAGCAACGCAGTCCAACGCCGTGACAGTGCTTCGAAACGCTCATATTCCTCTCCCGTCTCTACTAATGTTTAATTTTGACTTTGATGCTAACGCCCCGTGCGCTTTGCCATACACTGTCGCTGACCTTTACGGGCAGCTTTCTGCCTTTTAGTCTTTGGTCGATTAACCACAGTCCCACAACAAATTCATATCTGTTCAACCTCCCAATGGCCCGCCCGTCTACTAGATCCCACACTTCCTCTAGCACATGCGTTGGCAAGCGACTCCTTGTCCAGATTTCTCGCGCAACAAGGTTCAGGACATCAGCTGATGGGTCTTCGTCTGGTGGTGCACGAGGTGGAGATGGAATGTGAAGGCCCTTGTTCGCCGCCCACACACCCTCGTAGCGTTTCCGTTCCCGCTCTGTGATTTGATCACGCCATCGCTTTCGTGTACCCTCGTGATGCTTGTTTGGATGTTTTCGCCCCTTGATGCCCATGATTCGCGTGCCCTTCTTTTTGTACTTGTCGGCCTTGTCTTCATCGTCCGACGACGAAGGCTCCTTGCGCATTGTAGTCCGCAGCTTTCCTGTGCTTTTGGGTGGTGACTGCTTCTGCGGCGAAGGGGACCGGTGGAAGGGCGAATGGTGATGATGCTGCTTGCGAGGCGGAAAGAGAGGCTCCACTGACATGGGACGGGGCGCGGGAGAGACATTCCGAGAATGGGATGCTAAGGCGGCACCCATTATAGCGCTCGATAGAGACTCTCCAGTCATGTGCTGTGTGATCTGCTTGACAGATTCGCGCTGGTAGTTGTTGTGGTATACCGAAGGCGACGCAGTCCCTGTGCTTGAGGGTGGCCGACGGGGAGGAGAGAGGTTCGGCATTGGCGATACTGAATTGGATTTTTGGCTCCCTGCACGCGATTGGATCTGTATAGGTGTCGTCGGCTGGAGCTTCTTGGGAGCTGGCACCGGGTCCGTTTTCCGCGCGGTTGACCGGCGGGGTGGAGGCACAGTAGGCTTGAGTTTCTCCTCATCCTCCTGCTCCTCCTTGGCAGTCTTGAAGGAAGACGGCGTCGACGGTGGCCTGGACCTTTCTACAGATGCCGACATTCTCCTTTTCTGTACTGGCGCTGACCGCGTCGTGTCCTGCGATTTCGGGCGTGTCTGATGAGAACCTCTTTGTGATAGCGGCTTTGACAGTGGGGAGGTCGCTGTATTGAGGCTTGGTAACTGCACCGGCTTTTGCTTAATCGGGGGCGACTTTAAGGGGTCCTTCTTAGGTGTATTAAAGTATGCTTGGTCGTTGGCGCCATCAGCGTATCGCGGAGGTAGCTGGATGCGATGGTTTGGTTTTGGTTTGATGGGCGGCGGTGTCTGCGTCCGCTTCCTCTGCAGTGCCAAATCTTCTTCTGGTTCAGGTGGTAGTTTGAAGGCGCGATGTGGCTTCGGGGACCGTACAGCAGGTGGAGAACTTCGAATAACGTGCAGGGGCGCGGACGGCTGCTGGGTTGGGGTGGTTGGCCGACCCTGTTCGAACATTTTGACCAGCGAATTCGTGGGAGGAATAGGAGTATCGTCGGTAGCCTGGTGGGATAGTTCCGGTCGTTGCACGTTGCTAGCTGTGGATTGCGACCCAAGACTATCCCTCCTTTTCCGGGGCTGCTGGCTGGACTTGTTAGACTCAAGCCTCGCAAGCAGATTCCCCACGCTTCCAGAAGGAGGTAGTGCATCTCTCTCGTCTACCTCTCGGTCGTCCATGGTGGGCGCGGGCTGGAGTTTCGGCTGTGTTGTTGGCTGGGGCGTTGGCCTGAGAGGGCTGTGCCGGGCAGCCGCCAGTCGTGCTGCGATATTCGACGGGGACGGCACGCGGTCGGCGTCATGGTCCGGCATGCTGAGCGATGTGGTGCTGTTTGTCTTGGAGAGGTTCGGCCTGCTGACGCCTACGGAACTACCGGTATGATCTCTCCGCAGGGGTGCCGGGCTGCCAGTTCCGACTCTCGTGGCCGCCAATAAGGCTCCATTCTCTCCTCCTGTGTACGTGTTGTTTACAGGTTTCGGCTTCGCGGGGGGTTTGGCAAAGGCTCTGGAGGCACCCTGCAGTGCAGCGTTGCGGGCGCTGTCTCCGGCCGACTGCGGGACCCGGCCCTGATTGCGTGCTGAGCTCATTTATGCTCCATCGGGTTGGTAGGCAGTGATGACGTATGCAAGGGATTTTGGGAATGCAGGTACAGTACGCAAAGTATTGCTAGGCGGCATGGAAGAAGGGAGCAAAAGAATGGCTGCGCTGAAAACGAGAGGTGGAGTCGTAATTCCAATGTTCCAAGATTAGCATTGTAAGCCTCGTGAACGACCCGGTGTATCCACAGCGCATGGGTGATGTTTCGAATAGTGCGCTAGCCGCTTCCGTGTTCAAAAGCCACGTGAGCGCGCGTGGCGCTAAACGCGACATTCCAGGCACCCACCCCGCCTTCCAAATACACCCTTCAGCCCACGGAGAGTTTTCTCTCCTCAATGCACTCAAGATGGGTGAAGACACACCCATGCCGGACGCTGATGCCGCTAGGGAGACTAGGCTCATGTACGGCCATGATGATCAGCTCGACGAGAAATACCCTACGCGGCCATTAAATCTACATAAAACACTGCCCTTCCATACGCTATTCACAGACCTCTTCAATCCGCTTATGGACACGCAGAAGAGGAAGCAGCCGGTTGGTGCCCGTCGGAAGGCTGGACCCCACGGCCACTCCAACCTGTCGCCTCATGAAGCTAAGCGAAACATCGTCGAGCGCTTCATTGCGAACTGGCGAAAGCAAGTGGGAAACGACTTTTACCCTGCAATGCGTCTCATAATCCCCGAAAAGGACCGAGACAGGGCAATGTACGGTCTAAAGGAAAGAGCAATTGCAAAAGTCTTGATAAAACTCACCAGAATTGGCAAGGACTCAGATGATGCCAAGCACATGCTCAACTGGAAACTGCCTGGACAGTTGCAAAAGGCGTCAGCTTCGACGGCGGGCGATTTTGCTGGGCGCTGCTACGAGATTCTGTCATCGCGACAGCTAAAGACCGAGTACAGCGACATGAGCATTGCCGAAGTCAACAATGCTCTCGACAAACTGTCGCAGGTCGGTACCGAAGAGGAGCAGGTCAAGATCTTCCAGAGGTTCTACCGGAGAATGAATGCTGAGGAGATGACATGGCTCATTCGTATGATTCTTCGACAGATGAAGATTGGCGCGACGGAGAAGACCCTCCTGGACATCTGGCATCCGGATGCGGAAACCCTATTTAATGTCTCATCCAATCTCCGACGAGTATGTTGGGAGCTGTTCGACCACGAAATCCGCCTCGAAGGAGAAAACACTGGCCTAAGCTTGATGCAGTGCTTCCAACCACAACTAGCCCAATTCCAGGAAAAAGTGGGCTCCTTTGCAAAGCTAGTCACCAGGTTTCAAGGAACTTCGGAAGACGACACTTTCTGGATCGAAGAGAAGCTCGATGGTGAACGCATGCAGCTGCACATGGTGGAGGATCCAGATGCCCCTGGTGGAAAGCTTTTCGGGTTCTGGTCACGAAAGGCGAAAGACTATGGCTATCTCTATGGCAGACATCTCCACGGCGAAGAGGCTGGTGCGCTCACTCGCTTCATAACCAATGCCTTCGGGAAAAATGTAAGGAATATCATACTTGATGGGGAGATGATCACTTGGGACATGGAGGCAGATCACATAGTTGGCTTCGGCACGCTGAAAACTGCAGCCATATCGGAAAAGGAGAACAAAACAAACAAGGAGATTGGTCAACGACCGCTATTCCGGGTATTCGACTGCGTCTATCTCAATGACAAGTTGCTCACCCAGTACACTCTACGTGACCGCCGTCGCGCTCTGGAGAGTGCTGTCAAAGGTACGCATCGCCGATTGGAAATTCATCCATACATCGAAGCCCGCTCTCATATCGAGATCGAGCCGGCACTGCGGAAGGTGGTTGCGGAGTCCTCCGAGGGCTTGGTACTGAAAAACCCGCGTTCCATGTACTGCTTAAACCAACGCAACAATGACTGGATGAAAGTGAAGCCGGAGTATATGTCGGAGTTTGGCGAGTCGCTTGATTGTATTGTTGTCGGCGGGTACTTTGGTTCTGGACATCGCGGCGGTGCCCATTCTTCTTTTCTCTGCGCATTACTGACGAACAAGGACGCTCAACCGGGCGATCTCAAGTATGAGCATTGTTGGTCATTCTTCAAGGTCGGCGGTGGATTCAGCCGTGAAGACTACACCACTTTGCGAGGTCGAACAGAAGGCAAGTGGCATGACTGGGATCCTCGACGACCACCACCATTCATCGAACTAGGTGGCCATGAACAGAATCGGCAACACGAACGGCCAGACCAATGGATTAGGCCCAGTGATTCCGTCGTGCTGGAATGCAAAGCTGCTAGTGTTGAAGGCACCGACAAGTTTCGCTTTGCATGGACGCTCCGCTTTCCGCGCTTCAAGATGCTCCGGACAGACAAACGATGGGATCAGGCGCTTTCCGTACAAGAGTTCTTGGAGGTTAAAACAAAAGCCGAAGTTGAGAAGTCTGAGAAAGAAAAAGAGTTCAGGATTGAACAATCGCGCCGAAAAAAGGCTCGCAATACGAAGAAGCCGCTTACAGTGACTGGCAACGATACTGTGGCGACTCCATATGCAGGTCCAGAGTCGAAGATTTTTGATGGGCTCAGTTTCTACGTAATGACCGAGCAAATGCAGCCGACGAAAAAGTCAAAAGCGGATCTTGAGGCGATCATCAAAGCCAACGGCGGCAAGGTTGTCCAGCGCGACTCGACGGACAAGGATCTCATCATCATTGCAGACAAACGGTTGATCAAAGTTGCTTCTCTGGAGAAGCGTGCTACGAACAATATTGTGAAGCCAATGTGGATCCAAGACTGCATCGAGCAAAATGAGCTAGATGTCGACACACTGCCATATCTACTTCCCTTCGAGCCAAATAGACACATGTTCTATCTTCGCGATGACGATCAGCTTGAATTTGAAAGTAACGTAGACGACAACGGCGATTCATATGCACGCAACATTGCAGATGTTGAAGAGATGCAAATGTTGCTGGACGGCATGACGAAGCCAGAAAGTTGCGCGACTTTCAAGCGAGACGAGTTTCTAGAGCAGCTAGAGGAGCATAGCAATGCTCTGGAGCACCTTAAAACGCACATGTTTGGTGTTGTGAAAGCGGCATTCAAAGAAGATGAAGTTGATGAAGCGTGGGTGTTGAGAGCGCAGCTGGCGAAGAATTATATCCGCTTTGGCAATGGGCTGATTGCGGACAATGAAGAGGAAGATGGATTGACACATATTATTGTACCAGAAGCAAAGGCTTCGTCAAAACGAGCGAACTTGAGGATTAGTGGACGAGCTCGGACAGTTGGTCTGGGTTGGGTAGAAAAGTGCTGGGAGGAAGGCACAAGGGTGGATGAAGAGAGATTTCAATGGGGTTGACAATGTGCCGTCGTTTCTCGGGTTTGGAGTTCTAGAATGATCAATGTCGATGATGATATCACGAATTTTTTTGAAGTAAACTTGGCCGTTTTGTTCACTCAAAACATGCTTCCTCTTGCCAACTTTCTCTTCCAACTCTTCTCTGTCTGATCCTCCGCAGCATCCACGTGCGCAACCCTAAGTTCTCACTTTGACACCATCAACGTGCTCCCACTCAGCCTCAAACGCTCCCTCAACTCACCTTCCTCTAAATACTCGGCCTCGGCACCAATATCTCCCCTAACAGCAACCGAATAGTCATGACGCTGCGTAGGAGGCCAGGTCTCCGCCTACTCCTGTACATTCTCAACCCTCTTCGCGTATCCAGCCACATGCCCCCCATGATGCAGGTACAGGTGAAGTTGAAGATGGAAACCGTGAAAAGGAAGATGTAAGAGAAGCTCCATGGGTAGGTGTCGCTAGGCTTGCAAGAACCATGCTCAAGCGAGTATGAGGTGTTGTAAACGTCCGTCGGCTGGTCTTCGAAAGCAAAGGCGAGTTGATTACTTGTCTCTGATGGGAGTATCAGATCACCCGACTGTTGTTAGAAGGTTGTGATGTTGAGGCTTGGGGCGTCGAGCCTCACTGGATTTGGTTGATCTTCTACCAGGAATTCAGAGGGCATGCTGATTCCACTCAGCTCCGCGAAACCAAAGCTCTCCATCATTAGCCCCAGTGTTTCGTCTGTGCGTCCCTTGAACCGTTGGCCAACTATACAGGATCAGCCGACCGTTAGTATATCCTGCATGCGACGTACATATATGAACAGAATCCTTGAAAAAACAGTCGTCGTCTGTAACAACTAAGGGCCCACCAAAGCCCAATCTACCCGCGTCGTGAATGATATATCTCACGACTCTAATCCTACTTCACTCAATAAGATTACGCTCATAATTCTCAATATACGGCTCGTATGTCGTGACATACCCCGTCACAACAGCCATCAAGGTAGGGAACGCCAGAACATAAAAAGTAGAAAGCAGCATAGAGAAGACAGTAAGCCAGCGAAAAAAGGGCTTCCACGATGCTTTCCCAAAAGCCAAGAACTCCTTTCCAAGCACGTCCAGCGTAGTCATGGTCGTTGTTTCGAACGCAACGGCAGCGTATAGTTTGTACAATGTGAGATGCACCTTCATGTGATATACGAACTACTTATTGAAGACGCGGTAGATTGCCCAGGCTAGCAATTGCTGGTCACCTCTTCCAATTGTCAGGTCCCAAGCGATGTTGATGACTTTTACCTGGGTGAAGGTGAAGGACCCGAAACTAAGGTAGGGCACGGAGAAGTAGAAGGAATCCATTATGCGCCATGTTGCGCCTGGTGCTTCTTTCCAGAGACCTTTGGGATAGCATTTTAGGCCCATGATGTAGATTTGCGATGCTGTTTCTGCTGCTGCTGCAAGGACGGTGATGATGGTGAGCGCGAGTGGTAGCGAGAGGATTACGAGAGTAACTTTCCACGGGAATGGCGAACATTTTGCTCCAAAAGTGGCCTTTCGAGATTCCATCTTCATTGGCGGTGGAAAGGACTTGGATTTTCCGTCGTAAAGGTGCGCGTCCAAGTCAGCTTCACACAGTCGTCCAGGAAGGTCGTTAGATCTTGGAATTACCGCAAGCCAAGCGAGGCGCATCCTCAAACATCGCAGACTGGGGGTGAAAAGCTAGCCAGAACAGTCGGAATACGATATGCGAGAAAAAAGACGCGCCATCCTAAAAACAAGACCGACGGTATCAATAATACTTGACCGTGGGAGATATGCTGGCTAGAAATTCTTATCTAATAATGGCTCCAATTCTAGGCATCCAGTGGAAGATGTTCCTTAGTGAACCGGTGGTGGAGATTGGATATACCACGTCCAAAGTAATTTCGTACGTCATCGCGCCAAACTGATATAGCTAGAAAAAACCGCGCTTGAGGGGAAGTCCATCATCCAAACCTCGCAATCCATCTATCGCACGGCAGTAAAAGGCTGAAGTGGTGTTTGACAAGATGTGGATGCCGCAACGCAGGCCCGCGCAGTATACGGTTAGTGCAAAGGGTATGTTCAGGGGCATCTGGGCGAAACCTGGAGATGATGTGACGAAGAAGGAATTGTATGAATATTCTAAGAGCCGTTTTGCTGGAAGGAGGTTTGTGACGAATGAGGCTGTTGTGCAAGTTCGTTGATGGAGAATCGTGGGTATGAGATGGTAAGCCGACGATTCGGATGTGCCACATCTTATTTTGAAAAACATCCAGAGACATTACTTACTTCCATCCAAACCGCACTCATATCATATGCAAAGAAAAATCATCTTCCCTCGTTTTCTTTTCCTTGACAATCTGGAGTCGACGCCATTCATCTACTCTTCTATTCTCTCCCTCCCTTCCCTCACAATATCTTGCATTGCCTCAGCACCTGCCACAAGTACTGCCGATTCATTAACATCTCCACTCTCTCGCTTCCTATTCATTGGACGCATACATACCGCTTTCGGTCTTCCCATACGCTCAACAAAAGACTTTTGCGACTTGTCTGACGCAGCTGTTGGCGTGTTGGATGTTGTGCGCTGCATCTTAACTCCCCGATTTCCGACCAGAAAGTCAAATTGATAAAGGTAGATGTATGGGTGAAGTGAAATTCGTGGATGTGCGCGTTGCCGCTCTTTCCCAGGTAGATTGCGATGGAGTATGCTTTATAAGGATCAAAGAGCGTGCTGGAAGGTGTTCAATTTCCAACAATCTTCATCAGAGCTTAGGATAAAGGCGCATTATATGCATGATGGAGAAGTGGGGAGAAAGCCAATTCTTGCGTGGTTGGGGCGATCGACCACATGCGAAACTGGCATGCTGATCGCGAACAAGGTTTCGCGTGCGGGAAGTTCCATGAGAAGAGGGAAATCCGGGCTGTGATCGACACAAATTGAAGGGCAGCTGGAATCAAACTCTGGGCTAGCGGAGAGTTAGGAGGAGCAAGATGTAGGTGGGATGAGGAATGTTCCGCTGGTACAAGGGTTGGATTGACATTGAGAGCTCTCGCGGAGAAGGGAGAGGAAGTTCGTCATTAGCGGTCTTGTACGTTTACAACACAACGCTCCATTGATTCCGGTAGAATGATTTGCGCCGTCCCATTCTCATTCATTTGATCATTCATCAAACCTGGTCAAGAAAAGAAAGAGACATGCATGCACTTGACGTGCACAACCCTCTCAAAGTCGATACCGAATCCTTCAATAAACTCCAGTCCATCCCCAACCCCCCATCTCTCCTTTCCTATCACTACTAACCACTTATACCACCAGCTAAGCCATAAACTTCACCCACCCTGTTCGCAACCCCTTCCCCACTCCAATACGCCCCCGTGACCGTGCCCAGCGCAACAAACGGCGCACAATGCTCCCCCGCCATCCAAACCCCGCGTTCAGGTAGGCCTTTTCTTAGGACCTCGACATCTTCATCTCCAGCCTTTAGTCCGGTTTGGAAATTGCAGTATGAGCCGTACCCTGCGAGTTCGTCGTTGGCCCACGCGGTTGCGAGGATGGCTTTGGGTATGCATGCCGGGGCGGTAGCTATGTAGTTGGGGAGGAGGGAGTAGTAAGGCGCGAAGAAGGCGGTTAAAAGTGCATTGTGCTTTTCTGGTGGATTCGATGCGAGGAGCTTTGCGATATGAAGACTTGTGGGCCCATGGGTGTAGAAGAGGAGGGTTGGATGTGCGGTTCCGTCTGGAAGTGCGGCCAGATTGACTGCTTCTTGGTTCCAGGATTCGGGGTTCGTTGAGCGCGCGTAGGTGGGACGTGTCCAGTGTGTAAAGCCAGAGTAATGTGTTGAATTTACCGGCGAGTCTTTGGGTTGGTGGACGGGCGCTGTTGTGGCGGTCACGTCTGGTTTGCTGAGGTCGTGGGATGCGGTTGGTGATGTCGATGCGGCAGAGGGAGTGATATTCCAAAATGCCGTTGGGAAGGTAATGTAGACCTTGTCTAGATGTCCGTATCCTAGGCTTCCAATTGCTTCCTTGAATCGGCCTGGTAGCTCGGGGACGAAGGCAGTGGTATTCTGCTTTAGCCAACCCAAAGGTGTCGTCATGACTACTTCATCAAAGGTCATGTTTTCCTTCCCCTCGATTTCAAGAGTAACGCTAGCCTCCACGTCCTTCTCAAGCGCTACAATCCTCTTCACTTTGTGCTCAAACAATACTGTGGCACCTTTGAGTGCTGGCTCAGCGATAGTTCTCAGCACCTTATCGTATGTTGATGCGACGAAAAGATTCTCGCCGTCAATACACTCTTCAAGCCAGAAAAACTTCAGACTCTGCGTTTGGATAGGTGAGCCGACGAACGCACCCCACATCTCCGCCATGTCGAGGATAGTTTGTTGCTTCTTTGTCGCCCCATCATTCTTGGCTGGGAACATGTTTACGACCTGCTCCTGAAAGTAGTCGTACAAGCTTCTCTCTGCTGGTATGGTTGCGGACTCTTCGTTGGAGAGTTTCATTGCTCGTTCGATAATGGCCCAAACATGTTCGGTGTTCTCTGCCGCTTCTTTATCCGGCATGTGTTTTCCTATGTTGTCGAAAACAGATTGTCGGCCATCCCAGTTCATAGTCACTGTCTTGGTTTCTTTGGCGAGATCGAGGATAGGATTGTTGTCTGTGCCATGTATCCAGTTTGGGCCGCTGTCAAGAATCATTAGCTCGAAGTCTTTTCATTGAAAGAGCTGGGAGTCTCGAGACTTACAGGTCGACTGAGTGACCTAACGCATTGTTTTGGCATAACTAACCACTCGTCAGCCTCACACACATACATAGGAGATCATGCTAATACTCGTCCACCAATCCTATCTCTTCCCTCGAGTATAGTAACCTTGGCGCCCTGCCCCAGCAAGATATCCGCGCACCTCAGTCCAGCGACACCAGCACCAACAACACAAACATGCGGGATCTTACCCGCCTCTCTCCGGATCATATTCGACTCGTTTATATAGCCTTGCCGATGTGGCGAGCCAGAAAGATCCCTCGATATGCGTGTTTCCCTTTCGGGAGTTGTTCTGCCATTCGTCATGTCAGCCTTGTGGACAGCGTTCTCGTTGCCGATGTTTCCCATGGCGACGTTGTATACTTGAGGAAAGTTGAAAATAGGGGTAAAGCGAATAGGATTTTGGTAGGCGTATATCCAAGAAATATAACGGGGTGCGTGGTCGTGGTATCGAATATGTAATGAAGTGGTTTCTCCAAGATCAGTTCAGGATAGGCACAGCCCCTGTTGGGTATAAAACTAAGTTTTCAGGCGAAACTCGTGATGTCTAGTTGTGCTATGATGTGAGCAACACTCATAGTGGAGACGGTATAGTATGACCATTCAAGAGCGATAAGGATGACGCATGCAGTCGCAAGTGATGACGGGTGAAATCAAGGGATGAATAAAGCGCTTTAGCGCGAATAGCCGTCAACATACCTTGGACAAGTTGGTGTTCAGGCGGAAGTGGGGCAGGATCACGGCGTTCCACAGTCGCGTGATAAAAGCCAGTCCAATCGGCAGTGTTAAGACGAAGTGAATGTGATGTGCCTATGTGGCGAGCTTAGACGTGAATGAGGCGTGTGATAAGACCAGTGTTGTACGCGGTCATGCAGGTAAGGTTGCCGACGGTACGCTAGCTTTACCTAGTTGGTGCCACGAGGGTCCATGGCGGGGTTGATTGGATCAGTGCGAACAGGCGGATCTTAGCTTAACTCATTAGATTACTATCTGAAGAGAGTACATTACGAAGAAACTTCGTCGCAAGTATGGCATCGTTGCCGTGGTATCATATCTCATCCATCATCAATCAAGGGCTGTCGTCACCAGCGCTACCTATCTCGGGCACCTATTTGTCCTTGGAGCCGATGTGAAGCTTATTCTTCATCTTCTCCTTCAGGTGCGACATCTTGCCACTCTTCTCCTCGTTGCTTGGGGATGAAGCCAGGTCGGTGGACTCGGACTTGCGGCCAGTCTCCTCCTCGATGGCGTCTGCAACACAGTTAGAAGTGGTCAAAATATGCTCGGGTTTCTCTGTTGACGTACTCTTGGCTTCCTTGGGGTTTGCGCGGTTTTGCCTAGCAGCAGCCTCCTCGAACTTGCTACTGTCCGAAGCCACACCAGTGTCTGTCCATGCCGGGGTGTCGCGGTTTTCGGATGCCCTCTGTGCGTGGGTGGTGGTGTCGGGGCCGGTGGTAGTTTCAGAATTTTGAGTCTCGCCGGCGGAGTACAAGTCTGAAGAAGCTGTAACCGAGTCGGGGGCAGAAGTCTTGATAGCGGGGGTGGTGGTTGCAGCGGACTCGGGCGCCACGGGAGTACCATGGCTAGGAGGTGTAGGTCCAGCTCCTGGAGCACCTGCGCGGCTTATGTCGTCAAGTGGGTTGTCCTTCCAAACCTTGTCGGTGATGCCCGTGGTCTCGGGCGCCGTCGTGGTGGTCGCAGCGGTCGCAGACGGGGTAGCGCCAGTGCCCAAGGTGTTGGTGTCAGGATTGAGGGGCATAATCGGCATGCCGACGTAGGAGGGGTTGTCATTGCGGTCCGAGTAGATCTTAGGGTCCGCGGCGCCCGTCTCCGTCGGTCCCTGAGAGACGGGGTCCAACTTCAGAAATTCATCTTGGATGCCTGAACCAGTAGCTGGCTCCTTGCCGGCTGTCTCGTTGTTCGAGTAATCGAGGAAGGTGCCTTTGTCGGCCGTGGCTAGAGGGGTCGCTGCGAGGCCGGGTCAGCCTGCGTTGCATCATGAGGGGTGACTTGTCACGCTTACCGAGATTGCCTTGGTCGTAGGGTTGAGTCGCAGTGCCCTGGCCTGTCTCGCCTGAGATTGGCTCTTTACCAGCAGTCTCGTTGTTCTGCGTCTGGGTGACTGCCTCGTCTGTCTTGGTCTGGTCGCCGTAGATGAGCTTGGAGGCTGCTGTGGTAGCGTTGGTCGCGAGGTTGCTGATGGTCTCCATGACTGCTGTGAATTATGCTGTTTAATTGCAAGAGAGGGAATATCGGGTGCATGTGGAAAAGGTAGAGTACCGTGAGTTTATCTAGGCACGCGGGTAGTGACGTAGGTCTTCGCCTTTGTCCCTGTTCCAACATGGATTAAACACTGCAGCTGCCATACGTACATTGTTGCGAAACCTGAGTCCCGGCCGCGCTGCTGGACATGACGCGGCTGGGCTTGCGTCATGCTGCAAACAAGCCAAACAGCCAGCCTCGGCCTGCAGCGGTACCTTGAACGCTTGATGCAACTTTCAATGACGAGCGCAAAACAAGACAATTCAGGTGGCAATCCATAGTCGAAGGCGCTGAAAATCCGCCATCGTATAACGTGTCCGGAGTAAATCAAGTCTGGTCTGGTCAGCGCGTCGGCTTCACCTTCTTATTTGGCCTTCCGAGCATACGGAAGCATTTGGTCTCTACAACCCATTGCGCAATACTTTTTGTACTAAGTAATTACTTTTGTTAGTAAGCTTCTGAAGCTGCCAGATGTCTAAGAAGACTCAATGGCACAAAGCAGAGTCGCTGAGTCACTCCGCATACAAAGCCATTGTTCAACATTTACTCCACCTCAATTAGCGTGACACTACAACAAAGAAGGCACCCGCAAAACAACTAGTAGCAACAATGGTAGCCAACAACACTGACTCTGGATCAAGCCCTATGAAAGGTACTTGAGCATGAAACACGACGACACAAATGAGCAGTGAAGGAGAGTAGAAGCAACTTTTCTTCCCCTTGTGCTACTACAGCGACGTCGTTTCATGCGAAACACCAGAAAATTGAAAGATATCGCCCTGATCTACGTTGCTCCATGTGTCTCGGTCGTTGTATATACTCACTGAGTCGTCTCTCATCTCTCGCCATTCAAGCCCGTCTCCGTCTCATACCCTTCCAAACCATCCAGCCCGAAAGACGCCGACTCGTTCAGGCTTGCCGTCCTTGACGATGGGACCAAAGATACAGGCGCCACTCACCCCTTTAATCCCTCTTGCCTCTTCTACACCAGTTCTCCACGGCTATACTGCAGTTGAAGAGGCCGACAATGTACCCGAACCGGACTCTTCCATCACCCCTATCAACGGTGACAAAAAGCACGGTCTATACTGTCGCCTCAAGTCCTTCCTCAAAGCGATTTTTCAATCTAAACCCAAAACCACTGTAGTGAAACTTTGCAAGCACGAGCACCACCATGACAAATGCAAAGAACGCACCGTTCGCATGGAAAGTGCAGACTCAGAAGCCCGATCTGTTTACTTCTACTGTGAGGATCCAGAATGTCCTAAACGTGAGTATTGTACTCGGGATCCAGTGTACGGTGCGTATGGGTCTGAGGAGGACATGAGGGTTGCAGTAAGTGATACCCGATGTCGTATGACATATACAAGACTAACGGTGATTAGCCACTGCGGCTAAAAGTAAAGGGTAGAGCGTCTTTTTCTCACGATGATGATCGGTCGAGCGATTCAGCTCTCGATAACACCTACAATACCGGCACAAACATTTCAAGCAGTATCGCATCCACTAACCTCTTCCCCGACCCGCTCTTTTCCTCAGATCCAACTCGTTCCGGCACCCCAGACCTCTACTCTAGCCCAACAGAGTACTCCTTCAACGATCCCTCGTACTTTCCCGCCCAGCATACCGATTCACTAACATCACGATATGTACCCATTTTCACCTCGCAAGAAGCCTTCACATCAAGCAAGCAGACTATATCCAGTGTTGAGATACTAGAAGAGAACGCTTCGGCTATCTCAGTATTAATAACACCAGTTTCTCCTACAACGGTACATATCCGACATCCTAAGACCAGCACTGTTCCAACGGGAGATACTCGTGCGACTTCTCCTCGCCTCCCAGAACTGCCAGATTGCGATCTCGACATCATTGTCCGCAGTGCAATTTACGGCGATATAGAGGCACAAACCATGATACTAGAACCCCATCGAAGGGTTTCGGCTTCTCCCTACTGGAGCGACTCAGACCGTCATCTCATACGCAAAGCGCGCCTTGTCCTAGGCCTCTCAGTACAAAAAGCCGCTGGACACATTTCGGCAAGCATCGTAGAAAGGGTCTCGGCCCAGTTGTTTCCTGAGAATAGCGAGGTACGAAACAGCATGCATATAAACGATTTCGCAGACTACATTTGTGAAGCGGTGGATCGAGGTGAGATCTCCGAGGCAAGGGCGATGCAGATTGTAATACCGGTGGACGATGAGGATATGGAGTAGAATGACGGATATGCTCAGGTTAACGCAGAATATGATGTCATGCCAGCTTGTCATGCAAAGGTAGAGCATACGGCAATATCTCGAAGCCACGAGGCTCATGTGAAACGATCACGAATCACTCGTAAAGGAAGCAGCGGTAAGGTTGGTTAGTTGGTGGTGCGGGCTGCAAACGAGCCGGGATTACTAAACTAGTGCCTTCGGCTTACATACCCGTGTCCGTGCGCGCAACGCCTGATAATCACCCCAACGCGCACCTGCAAAGATGAGGGTATACAGCTACACATAATAGCTATTGTCACAGGATATTTTAGTTGGATGATCTACTGATCTAGGCGACGCTTTCTACCAAAAGTTCAATTATATAGAGTTGCAGTGCGGCCGCTGCGCGTTGTGTGGGTGCGAGATGCGGCAGCAGGCTCTGCTGCAACAACACCACGTCGCGCAGCCACTGCACTACGATTCTGCTTCTTTCTTGGTGCTGTAGACTGTGAGACCTTCCGTTTGCCTCTTTGGGGCACCTGTATAGCTTTTTCAGTGATGCGGGCTTGCTTATCGCGCTCTCTTTGAGCCCTGCGTTCAGCTGCTTCCTCAGCCATCTTAGCCTTCTCCTGGTCACGCTCTTCCTTCTCTCTTGCCCGCTGCTCACGCCTCTCCTGAGCGATCTTCTCTTTGTATAGCTTGTTGGCGTGCCTCAGTTGTGCCATCTCAGCTTTTCTAGCTTCTTCTGCCTTCTCTACTTCTTCTTTTGCCTTCTGATTAGAGCGTGCTTTCTCTACTCTGCTAGGAGACACAAACTCAGCTCCACCGTGATAGTCCTTGCGAGACTCCAACTCAAGAGCCTTGCTCTTCTTCTTGTGCTTCTTCTGAGTCTTAAGCACCTCTTTAAGGCCTGCTATCTCGTGGTGGAGGAGAGAGTTTCGAATTGAGATGTGGTGGAGCGAGCGGCTGATCTTCCGCAGCTCCTTACTGTTCTCATCTTTGGCAACTTTGCGCAACAGAGTCTCTATTTTAAGCCAATCCTTGCCAGAATAGACTGAAGAAGAGCTTGTGCTGCTATCAGAGGCCTCAGGGGTATCCTTAGCAAAGCGTTGGAGGATGACGTTGGGTTGAAGGGGTGCTATACCCGTCGCCTCAAAGGACCTGAGTATCAGGTCCTGAGTAAATGTGCTGGTCCA